>CABHPQ010192645.1:0-16534 GCA_902168405.1 Peromyscus aztecus
ATGTCATGTCAACGGGATGAATTTGTTCAGCTTAAAAAATTCACATTTTACACCCAAAACACAAATGTACTGCAAAGCATTTGAGGGAGAGGGCTGGTTTGCTTCAGAGGATCCAGCGAAGTAGAAAGCAAAACCTTCCCTGTGGCTGCACTATCTCCACCCACAGTGTCCATGTCATACTAGAACAACTACCAAAGCACACGCATTCCACGTTTGGCTGGTTCCTAGCCTCCATCTTCCACTCCTCCTCTCTGATTTCCAGCAGCAAACATGCTGTGACCCAATTCAGACACCAACCCTTTGTCTCTCAAAAGCCAGCCCG
This sequence comes from Peromyscus aztecus, assembly GCA_902168405.1. NCBI lineage: Eukaryota > Metazoa > Chordata > Mammalia > Rodentia > Cricetidae > Peromyscus > Peromyscus aztecus. The sequence continues at coordinate 323 of CABHPQ010192645.1, forward strand.
GCTGTGTATCAGCAAGTCATTTTTCAAGGCTGTTGTTCCTAGACCTGTTACTCTGACTGCTTTATTACAGTCAGTCACAGGTAAGCATGGGCACCGCATGGACTATTCAGTCACTGTCCTAGCTCCAGCCTTCCCCACACTCTGTGACTTTGCCCAAGGGACTCATTAAGTCCTTGTTAACCAGCTCAGACTCACCCCTTGTGAATACAACAGTCTGGGTTCCCTGACTTAATATTTGTGCTTCCTGCTATCCAGGCTTTTCTGTGGTTCAAGTTTAGAAAACTGAACGGAAGAAATTACCAATCAAAAATAGACACCCTTGGACCAGAGAGATGGCTAAGCAATTAGGAGCACTCGTGGTTGTGGCAAAGGACCTAGGTTCTATTCCAAGCACCCATACACCAGCTAAAACTGTCCACAATTCCAGTTCCAAGAGACCCAATAACCTCTTCTGACTTCCACAGATACCATGTATTTACATGGTACACAGACATGCATGTAGGTCTCATAGACATAGAATAAATAAATCTTAAAAAAACAAAAAAAAACAGATACTTGCTGTTTTTCCAGGCTTTGGGTATACCGTCATTTTGTGTGATTCTACATATTTATTTATTTATTTATTAAGACAGACAGACACATAGCATTGTCTTTTTTTTTCATGACTGACAGCTGTGGAGCCTGCATGGGACCAAACTAGGCCCTTTGCATGTGGGAGACAGTTGTGTAGCTTGGTCTGCTTAAGAGGCTCCCTGGCAGTGGGATCAGGATCTATCCCTGGTGCATGAGCTGTTTTTTTGGAGCCCATTACCTATGGTGAGATGCTTTGCTCAGCCTTGATGCAGAGGGAAAGGGCTTAGACCTGTCTTATCTGAATGTACCAGGCTTTGTTGACTCCCCGTGGGAGGCTTTACCCTTTCGGAGGAGTGGATAGGGAGTGGGGGATGGGGGAAACGCTAAGGGGCAGCAGGAGGGGGTGTGGGAGAGGGAACGGTGGTTAGCATATAAAATGAATAAAAAATTTAAAAAAAGAAAAAGGAAACTATTATTCACAGTTATGAATTGAAAGAGTGACATCTTAGCTCAAAATATGTGAAGGACTCTGCTTAGAAAATCTTAGCTAGATAGATAAAAGTTGTAAAGACAGAAAATAGTCATCATCCCATTTCTTTTCTTTTTAGTTTTTTATATTTATTTATTTTATGTGTATGTGTGTGTGTGCATGAGTATGTGCACTATGTATATGCAGTATCAATTAAATCCAGAAGAGGGCATTAGATTTCCTGGAACAAGAGTTATAGGCAGTTGTGAAGTACTGTGTGGTTGCCAGGATCAAAATCTGTGTCTTTTGGAAGAGAAGTAAACATTCTTAGCCACTAGCCACATCTCCAGCACATTTCTTCAGTTTTAACTAAAAATGGAATAATGAAATTGACAGTGAGAAGTAGCTTAGTTTGAATATTTTTATATTGAATGAGAGTTTATAAAACCTAATTAACCAGTTTTATTCCATTGGATTAAGTGTGTACCCCAAACTATAGCTTTGCTTATATTGATATTGCTGGTTCTACAGATGAAAATGGCTACCCTAGAAGGGGAGGCTGTGGAACTTTAGTATTAGAAACAGCCTTGGCAGTCCAACTCTAAAGCGTGTGTCTCCTGCCTCCCTGTGCATTACAACTACCCCATATTAGGAACAGGCCTTTTGGTCCTAGGTAAAACCAAATACTCACACAAATCTCATTAGGCAAAACATAGAAAATTTAAATTTTCCTAATTTCCAGCCAAAGCCCCAAAGAATTATTTCCAGCTTTCCCTTTCTATCAAAAACAAAAGAAGATTCTTTGCAAATAAAATTATGTTTTTTACTTCTTGTGCAGGAGATGGTGACGAGAAAATTATGTTTCTTAGAAAGATTTGTGGGCCTGAAAACTCGGTGTGTTTTGAGTTATGTTGGCAAACCCAAGTGCTTATTGGTTTTCTTCCTGCTTTGATGAACAAGAGCAGTGTTAGCAAAAGCAAATAAATAAAGCAGAGAGGTCTTAAATGTTCTATTATTTGGAGGCCCTGGCAATTTGTAAATCTTGGCATTGTGCATAACCAGGCATGTGTGAGCCTACATTCCTGGTGCTAGGCTGCCTGCTCCCCTGTTCTACTCCCTCCCTGGCTCCCCCATTCTCACCTCATCCTTCTCACTCACATCTCTCTCCAACTCAGCAATATATTTCTAGTTTTCTTATGTGCCACTTACAAATCAATAGCCACCTCTATCTAGTGTGAGCTGTGTCCACTCTGGATGGCATCCTCTCCTTTCTGTCTACCTCCACGATAACTCACTTTGCCACTCCTTGATCAATGAAAAATATAATGCTTTCAATTTCAACAAAAATCCCCACTCACTCCATGCATTCTTACTTCCAGAATTTTCCAAAATAAACTCCTTAAAATCATTACCTTTTAATTTGAAAATTAAAGGTCTTTCAAGGAAAATAAATTGTGTTGTCTAGGAGAAAGCAATAATTGGAATGAATATTATTTTCCAGTTTTTCACTCTTATATTTTAATTTTCACTTTTAGATTATAAAAGTAATTCAATGTATAACTTGAAGTTATGGAATAATCACACTAAATAAAACAAATAATTGTTTGTCACCCAATGAATGAGAAAAATGCAGCTTCATTTGGGGTTTGTTCCTTCTCATTATTTCTCAGTTACCTCTTGGGGTACAGGAATAAAAACTGAGGCATTCTTTTTGAGTGCCTGCTTTCCAAACCAACCAGATCAGTTTTGGCATGTTTCTCATTTATTACACATGAATGAGAAGCTACACCCCTAAGTCATGTCATTGATGGGTTACTTTTGATTGTCAATTTGATTGGTGAAAAGCTAGGAGACTAGTGAAGTGTATGTATCTCAGGGCATTGCCAGAGAGAGAGTTATCTAAAGGGAAAACATCTAGCCTGAGTAGAGAGGGCAGCATTCCACAGCTGCAAGGTCCACGCGGGAACGGACGAGGAAAAGAGAGGCTCCTCGGCAACACAGACATTCTTTTTCTCTCTGCTTCCTGACAGCCGTGATGTGAGCTGTTCCCCTCTTGCCTTTCTACCACGTCCCAGCTGAGACCACAAACCCAAAGAGGCACTTCTTCCCTCGGGATTTTCTTGGTTATTTTGTCAAAGCAAAAAAATAAAAGACAAACAAACCAACCAAATCTTGTTGACACAAACAGTTGAAGTGTGAAGAATTATGATTTTTGTCCACTTGGATCTCTGACTCAAGAGCCTGTGGTAGTCCAGCTCTTAGCAAAGTAAGTGAATCGATAGAAATACACAAAAGATTAAGTTTCACTCTATTGGTTTTATACTTTATTTACAAATTAGCATAGCTCCTTTGTTTGGTCCACAAATTTCATGTGTGTGTGTGTGTGTGTGTGTGTGTGTGTGTGTGTGTGTGTGTGTAGGCTAAAGGTTGGTATATAATGTCTTCCTCATTTGATCTCCACGTTATGAGACAGGGTCCATCCTTGAGCCTGGAATCTGGCACTTACGTTTGGCTGGCCAGCAAGCCTCGAAGATCCTCCTGTCTCTGTCCCTCCACCATTAGAATTACAGGCATATCGATTTTTATGTGGGTGCTGGGGACCTGAATTCAGGTTATCCTGCTTGAATGGTGACTAATTTACAGACTGAGTCACTCATAAATACTTTTGAAGCCTGCATATAAGTATTTTACATGTTCACAAATCTAGATGAATACAGATTATTTTCAACTTTCCTTTTATTCAATGAAACATGTTAGTATTTTCCTTGATATATTCTGACTACATGATCATGTATGAGGAACACTTACTCACATATTAACCATCATTTCCCTAATATTTTTCCAGTGCATTGTGTATGTTTGAACCTTGGGTTCTGCTAGACTTGGTTTTTATTGAACTTATTGCTGTTAAAATGTAGGAAAATAGTATCAGAAGCCCCTGTGTACACTGTGCTCTGGGCGTGCAGCTGCAAAGCCAAAGTCAATACTGATTCACAGTGCTTTTATCTCTCCCTCCCATGATCAGTCCAAGGTGAATTCCAGATGCTGCCTTATTTATCATCCATTGTATTCACTGTTTACAGATAAGAAAGAAATCTTCAAAACAATATAACCATGAAATCATTGTCACCATGACTCTGAGTATTCACTTTGCTTCCTGGTTCTCATTCAGCTCTCTCAGGAGCAGGAAGTATGCTTCTCACTGACTTCCTTCCATCAGTGCTTCCTGCATCTTAGTTACATTCTTCAGAACTGTTCACCTGAGTTGCACTCTCCTCTGCTTCTATATAATATTCAGATCTGGCCTTGTTTCTTGAGAAATTTTAATGTCACATTTTCATTCAGTTTTTGAGAACTTCATATACATACAACATATTTTAATCATATTCTCTCCTGTTCCTCCCTCTAATTGCTCTCAGATCCACCCCAGCCTAGTCCAACTTTGTGTTCTTTTTTAAAATAGCACACTGAGTTCAGTCTGTGTTGCCAGTGCAAGCATGGATGTGGGGCCATCCACTGGAGAGGAGTTGATCTACTAGAGCCACAACCTGAAAGAAAACTCACTGTTCCATAGAAGCCATCAACTACCCATGGCTCCTTGGCTGGAAGTATAGGCTCGTGAGCTGTGCCCCTTGATGCTGAGATGCTGATCTCATGTGGGCAACCACAGCTGCTGTGAGGTCATGAGTGTAGATGTCTTACCATGTCCAGAGGACACTGTTTCTCTAGTCTTCCCCAACTTCTGGTTCTTACAACCTATTCCTATATGGTAACTGAGATTTGGAGGGACAGAGTGTGATACATATGGTCCACTACCTTGACCAGTTATGAATTTCTGTTAACTGCCATCCACTACATGAAGCGACTCCTCTGATGAAGTGTAGAGCTATGCTAATCTACAGGTACAGTAGTTTTCTATTTAAATAGAGTCTTGAGGTAGTAGTAACTAAATGCTCATTCCCACATGGATACTACCAGAAAGTTCCCTAAAGATGCTCTTGGGATAAAGCACTATAAAGATTATTCCTAAATGTTAATTGTAGCATCTAATAATTCAAGGAGCTTCAACCCCTTACCACATGTAGAAGCACAGTTCTCAAGCTGAGAGTTATAATTACACTCTGAAGTTGGGCAAAGATTTGTATTATTAGTAAATGGAATGCCATCTCTAGTTAGCTTTAAATATTGACTTCTCTGCACTCGCTTTTTTCTGTACATCTCTTCTTTCCTCCTGGGCTTGTATTCCAATTCTTTGCAAGTTAAGAAACGCCTGCACTCAGAGACTACTGTGAATTAGGAAAAAGAGAACAGCAATGAAAACTGGATGAACTTAATTTTATTTCTTAACTTATCCATCAGATATCTAAGTCAAAGAACATGCTACTTAAACTTCTTCAAACTCAATGTTATTAGCCATACAATGGCTTTGTAATTGTTTTGTTCATATCATAACCATGTGATGGTTACTATTCACTGTCAACTTGATGGGTTTAGAGTAACCATGGAGACAAACCTCTCAGAATGTCTGTGTGAGAGTTTCTAGATTGAGTGACCCTAAATGTAGACAGGGCCATTCCAAGTATTGAGGTCCTAGACTGAGAAAGGTAAGAAGCAGAATTCATCTCTCTCTTCATTCTAATTCTTTACCCAAAGCCATCAGCCACTTTATGCTGCTGACATTCTTTCCCCACTATGACAGACTTCATCCTGGAACTGTCAGTCAAAGTCAGCCCTTCCTTTCACAAGTAGATTTGGTCAGATATTTTGTCATAATAATGAGAAAAGTAAATAACAGTTGTGAACTTTAAAAGATAAGGTGTTATATTAATATGAAGATACACTAATACAAGTATTGGTTTATAGTGTAAATTCTTTACAAAATAAGATGGATCTTATTAGTTATTCATCATTATAAGATTGGAAATTGTTAGGTTAGAAGACTAGAAATGGCCACTTATCTTTATTTTTTCCCTGTGGGAACTATTGGCCTACTTGATTTCTGAAGCCACTTGTCATTTCTAAATTCTCAGATTCAATAATCTGGAGAAAACTTAAGTGAATGGGAGTCTTCTTGAGTTAATTGTTAGCAATCTCTGACATTTTGAGTCAGAGTAGGACATCGAGTAGATTACTGGAGATCGGGAAACCTGGAAACTAGATTCTCTAGAGAGATTTGCCTGCAAGACAACTACTGAGAATGTTTTAGCCATCAGTGTCTTGTAGTGAGAACAGGGTAGTTGTACAGAGGGAGATGCTGACTGGGAAGCATCCACAGCAAAGGCCTAGGCAGTCTGTTTTCCACAGTTGATAGCTCTTCTATCTTTTCTTTAATTCTATCAATTCTTTAAATAAGCTAGCAACACCTGAAGTTTCTGCACATTAAATGTATTGTGCTCATTGTCACATTGTGGGGACTGGATGGGTTACTACTCATGCAATGGCAATCGACTGTGGTGGTTTGAAAGAAAATGGCCCCCAAAGGGATTGGCACTACTGGGAGATGTGACCTTGTTGGAGGAAGTATGTCACTGTGGGGGGTAGGCTTTGAGGTCTCTTTTGCTCAAACTTCCCTCAGTGTATCAGTCAGTTGACTCCTTGTTGCTTTTTGGCCAAATGTAGCTCTCTCAGCTCTAGCACCACATCTGCCTGCATGCCTCCATGCTCCCTGTCATGATGATAATGAACTGAACCTCTGAAACTATAAGTGTACCACCCCAATTACCTGTTTTCTTTAAGAGTCGCCATGGCCATGATGTCTCTTCACAGCAATAAAAACCCTAACTAAGACATAGATGTTGTTAGTGAAATGCATTATGGTCATCTCCATGGGGAATGGAAATTTGAAGGCACAGCTCTGGCTACAGAATGTGAGGTATCATAATATCTCATCACAGAATATTATATTATAGCTGCTAGGTCAGAAGGGTGGTCTGCTGCTGGTGTCATTTTGACAAAGTCCCCAGCAAAAGCAACACCGTGAGGAAAGGGTTAATGTTTTGCTCACAGTTTGAGGATGTGGTCCATAAAGGCAGGAAATCACACAGTGACAGACAGGATGGTGAGGCCACCGGCCACACTGGGTCTGCAGTGAGGGAGAAGAGAATGGGATGCTGGTGCTCAGCTCCCGTTTCCTGTATCTAATCTGGAACTCTAACCCATTGAGAAGTTGGGGCGGTTTGTGGGGTGAGGTAGGCATTATCTGGATTCCTATAACTCAGTGCCTAATTTAGTTCAGCCCTCTGACTTCTTTAAAGAAGATGAACAGACATTGAAGATTAATCCCACAATGAAGGCCTCGTACAAGGAGACAAGTATCCACCCAGTGTCTACATATGCGTAGACATGACTCTGGATTCTCTGATTAAATTCTGATTTTTCATTCCTAATCACATAGTCAGCCTCTCTCAGGTCATCAGATGGATGACCTTAAATCTTTTTATTTCATCTTCTTTATCCACTTTTAAAATGTTCACACAGGTACATATTGTATGCTGAGTGTATTTTCCCTTGCCCATTTACCCCACCCTCCCTTTTTATCTGTTAAAAACCATTTAAAAATTATTTTAAGTGCATGTGTGCTTGTCAGCATGTATATCTGTGCATCACCTGTGTGCCTGGTGCCCACAGAGTCCAGAAGAGGACACTGTATCCCCTGGAACCAGAGTCACAGACTGCTGTGAGTTACCATAGGAAAGGAGTTGGGGTACACTGCAAGAGCAACAAATACTCTTTGCTGCTGAGCGTCTCTCCAGTCCCATCAAGTTCCTTCTAACAATGAGAACAGCCCAGAGAAAAGGGCACAGAATACCTTCCCTTTAATAGTCTTTTTTGTTAATTTTTTTTTAAAATAAAGAACTTGTTTTGAACAGATTTTGAGAATGGAAGAAGAGCAGCAAGGAGAGGAAAGTTAAAGTACTTGTTCCATGTCCATTTACAATGATTTTCAAAGTTTGTTAAATATGCCATCGGGAAAGCAACAACCACCACCACCACCACCACCACCACCACCACCACCACCACCACAACAACAACAACAACAAGAGAATGTTGCCTTAAGATTGCCAAGGCTAGAGTTCTTGAAGAATCTGGGTTTCTGTGCATTGTTAGTGCCGACAAACACTAGTTCTTGCTCAGTCCAAATTTTCTCGCATTAAAATCCAGGACTTTGAACTTGAATGGGACTCAGCAAACTGCCTTTGTAGCAAAAATAAAGCAGCTGTACACAACGGGCAAATGAATGGGTATGATCATATTTCAATAAAACTTTATTTATAAAAAACACTTGCATGTGTCTGGGCTCAGCCCAGGAGTTTGTAGTACACTTATGAGTACTAGGTTTCAGCTTCCAAACCCGAGTGACAGGGATTCTTGTAGTTTCTGGGTGTGGTTATCCATATCATTCACCACAGTTCACAATGACGGCAAGAAGTTCACACTGTACAAAGCAGTAAGATCACCAGTTGCTGATTCCACGAAGTGAAGAGGGTGGTGTTGATGTCCCTGGGCTGGTTTAGAAGTCTTCAGGTCAGCTGGTGTTGTTGATCTAAGTCACAGAGGGGGCAGCTTTACTTCCATGTGCACGAGCGTATGTGTGTGTGTGTGTGTGTGTGTGTGTGTGTGTGTGTGTGTGTGTTTGCACACATTGGAAACTCTGAAGGTTCTGTTCCACATACCCCACATGTAGTCATTCCCTTATTTCTTTCAAGTCTCTGTGAAAGCTCTTTCCAGGTCAATAGTAGAGACATGAGCATTGGGCAGAACCACCAAGGACTTCCTAAAAGGCACAGATTTGAAATAATTCAATGTCCTTGTCACTTTTTTTCCCATAGATGTCTCATGGACTGGCCAAAGATGAAGAATGCAGGATGATAATTTATACACATCGAGGTCATGATAAGAACTCAGATAAAGGATTGCCTAGCTGTAGGAACTGGGAAATTTTTTTTTTTTGACGTCACACTCCTCAGCCCCCTTATCAAAAGTCCTGCCTCAGCAGGGCTGAATTTAGAAAACTGTGGCCACATAACCATCCCAGAAAGCCACTTGAGCAGATGTTTTCTAAGGCCCTTGCAACACCATTTCATGGACTCAATCAAATGAAGGCTTGGGTTTCAGGAGAACACTGTGTTCTCAGGAAGTCCTTCTAAGCTGAGAGCCCGCAGGCTGACCAGAGCCTCAGTGGAAACTATGCTCTTTGCTCCCACACAGAGCTCTGACCTGCTTCTCCTCGCCCACTCCCCCACCTCCTCCTCAGACCACTCCTGTTGGGACCAAGCCATCAGGTACCCATGGAGGGAAGTTGATGACGACTATCAGTAGGCACAGCTGGACTGAAACCAACTCATTTCACACTGCAGTGCTTCGTAATCAAATGGTACTATGTGCTTTATTAATTTGCAGTTGCCCCCCTCCTTTTATTTTCTTTTACTTATAGGTCACTTAAAAAATTCCTTGATTGTGCAGCAGTGGGGAGTAATCCTTCTCTAAAATATGTGGCTTTTTCATTATGCAACTGCTCTGCTCAGCATCTTGGGGGCATTTCTCATAAATATTTAATGCTGCATCTTAAAATTGATATTTGGGGTGATTTTTCTTTTCACATTGAAGGAAGCTTTTAATTGTGGCATAATGACTAGTCCTGTCGCCATCAATATCCCTGGGTCAATAGCATACTAAAAGGTAGCAATGTTGGGTCTCTGCTCTGTCTCTGCTCTGGTGGGGAGAAGCGTGGATGCAGCCTGGATAAGAGGTCTCACAAAAGCTGAGCTCAGCACAGCATTGGCGGCCCCAGGGAAATCACATTCATCATCCACCTTGCTAATGTAACGTGAATTTCTTTCAAAAGTCTAGACATTTAAGTTGTCAGCATGTGATTAATTTGTGGGCTGCTTTAAGTGGACATGGAGACCCATGCAGGTTTCTATCTGGGGGAGGAGGAAAATGGAATGCAGAACCCAGAAGTGGTTTTTTATTAATAGATGGCATTTAGATCCATGTTTCTCTAGACGTCTTCTAATAATAAAAGCTGTCCAGATTCACAAGCGGAATCCAACAATGGCCACGCAAAGACTTCAAGGAGCATTTTTTTTTTTTTTTTTTTTTTTTTTTTTTGCTGAAGCTGACACGGATTGGCATCCACAAGCCGGAGATCCCCAACAGACTGTGATGTTGCTTCGGGTCATGCGGTTAAGACCTCTGGACATGCTGATGCTGAGCTCTCAGTTGCTGGAACAGATGTGTCATCTTCTTGCATGTGTCACCCTGCCCCAGCTCACCAAAGACTGAGCTCCTCTGAATGCCCTCCCAAACGTGGGCTACCTGTCTTTGCCTCAAGCTGAACCTGCAATGCCCCGAATAGTCCTCTCCAATACCATCTTCCAATTTACTGTGGATGCGCTGCCAGGGTCTGAACACCTGCTGTTGCTGAATATTTAACTACTTAAAGTGTGTTGCATTTGTTTATGTTGCATTTGCTCAGTTATGTAAAGGTGTGTTACATTTGTTTATGCTGCATTACGTAAAGATGTGTTGCTGTTTTCCCTTGCCTGCCTGAGGCACCTGATTGGTCTAATAAAAATCTAAGTGACCAGTAGTTAGGCAGAGGAGGGATAGAGGTGGCTGGCGGACAGAGAGAATAAGTAGGAAGACGAATCTAGGCTCAGGAGAAGAGAACGAGAGAGAAAGAATGGGAGACACCTGGGGCCAGTCAGCCAGACATGGAGTAGGACATACAGAATGGAAAAAAAGGTAAAGAGCCCCAAGACAAAACCTAGATAAAGCGAAACAGGTTAATCTAATTTAAAGAAAAAAAAGCTAACCAGAAATGAGCATAAGCTAAGGCCGAGCATTCATAATCAATAATAAGTCTCCATGCCACGGTTTGGGAGCTGGTTGGTGGCCCAAAAGAATGCCTGATACACTATTCTATAAAACTCCTAGAAAAATATTAAGAATTCTAATATCACCCATTACAGCATACCCTGGTATCATGGCTGAGTTAAGCCATGTGTTGAGTAGTGTTTTTTTTTTTGTTTGTTTGTTTGTTTGTTTTTTTTTTGGTGTGTGTGTGTGTGTGTGTGTGTGCACATGTGTGCATACACATGTGTGCATGAATGTAAAAGTACCAATTTGTTTACATTATCCTCAATATATAGGGAGTTGGTTTGTGAGTCATTCCAGCTAATATAATCAACAAAGATATTTCATTTCCTTTCCATTAAAGCTTAAACATTGTAATCATTTTTATTTATTTGTGTGTTTGCACAAATGCATGTGCCTGCAATGCCATCTTGCCATGGAGTGCATATGTGGAGGTCAGTGGATAGCATTCAGTTCTCTCCTTACACCCTGTGGGTTCCTGGGATGGAACTCAGGTTGCCAGGCTTCTGCAGCCATCTTGCTGGTCATTATTTGGATGATTTGATAGCAGAAAACACACCTCTTTCAAGTTCAAAAAGAATTGAGTTATATTACACTCTGGGCCTCAACACCCACCAACATATTTCAGAGAATAGAAGATCAAGCCAGTGGAAATTCCAGCAATGTGGTCAAAGGACCGTGGGCTGGAACCCCAGAAGTCATAAACCAAAGCAAATCTTTCCTCTTGAAGTCTATCACCCCAAGTATTCTGCTATAGCAACCAAAAGCTAGTACACTGGGTATTATTGACTGAATGGAACAGTCCTGTTGAGGTGTCATTATTTATCTCACCGTCTTGTTTATCGTTCTGGCCTTAGCTTCCATGTCTCCCTCCACGGTATGTCCGCTCCCTTCGGTTGTCCTTCTTATCAAACCTCTTTTTATTTTATATCAGTTTGCTTTCTTGGTTAGCATCTGCCGCCATCACCAGACTCATTTGAGGAGGTGAAGGAGTGTGCCTGCCTTGTAATTACTGCTGGATCAATGAACTGATGATGGGGGCTGCACGCAACTGTCCTGAAGAAGGGCTTATGGTTCCTTGAAGCAACTTCGAGTCTTGATAATGACACTTTCCTTTAAAGCACGTTTGTACTTTTCTATGTCTCTCTCTTATGATAGGCTTAGGGGAAGGACAAAGTGCTGTGTTAAAAAAAGTTTTTTTTTCCTTTTAGGAAAGAGGGTAAAAACACCCAGAAGAGTGCTAAGAGCATATGATAGTTACAAACTACTTTCGTATCATTTAATGTGCCCCGTCCTGTTCTCAGAGCAATAGAAACGATAATATCTGTACAAGAACAATCCTCACCAATTATATGTTCATACATTTGCATTTTTATTGAGGTGCAGTTAATGTATAATAAAATGTGTAAGTATTAAGGGCTCGCCATTCCTATTTTAATTAATAACTGAATACTTAAAGCTAGGTCTTCCTCAGATCTATAAAAGCCAAAAGAAAATGGCCTTCAATGTTTAATTACTTTTTATAGCTTTAAGTAAAATCCCTATTCATGCTTAAAAAATAAGTAGAATATAAAGAACTGCAAGGAGAGAAGAATGAAAAATCACACAACCTAGCCACTACCGGTCTCAATTCTTTGTGTGTGTGTGTGTGTGTGTGTGTGTGTGTGTGTGTGTGTGTGTATGGGGAAGCCAGATGGTTATTGTATGACACTTATTCCTGGTGAGACATGAACAAATGTCCATTTATCCTAGATAGGAAACTGATGACAGACCACTGTAAGGGTACCAACAAAGTCCAACATGGCAAACCAGTAAGTTCTACTGGGTTACTTACAGGAATATGAGCTAGGGGTGACTTATAGAAGCAGAAATGACTCAAAGTCAGCTGTATCAGCAAAGCCCACCCCAGCATGGGTGACAGCTCACAAAAGCTGAAAAGCTGGAGCACGCTGCACAGCCTGCAGGCAGCTCAATGGGATAGAGGTTTGAGGGGAGTTGGGGTGGGGAGTGAAAAGTGGATGTCATCTCAATATATTGTGTACATGTATGAGATTATCAGAGAACAAATTAAAGTATTTGGAAGCTAGTATTTAAGGCAGGGAAGGACTCTGTTTAGAGTGGTTAAAATTAAAGATTCGGGAAGATAGCCAAATAATGTGCATGTAAGAAATAAGTGCCTGGTAGACCGGAGTGCGGAGGAGAGGTGTTTACACCGCGATGGTGGAAAGCCAAATAGGTACATGCCTCCATATTGCTTTCTCTCTCTTCTCTCCCAATGTTCAACTCTTCAAAACCATCTGTCTGACTGATTCTACTCATTGTGAGTCCTGGGCGCTTTATGGAGGTCTTTTCAGATCAGATGTCCTGGGGACAGGCCAGCCCAGATCTCTAGCCTTTGGGTCAAGTATCTCTGATCTGTTAGTTACAGCTGGACTTGGACCAGCTACAGGGGGGCCAGACCTGGGCCGCTCCACGTGGCTCCATCGCTTAGAAGCCTCACACACAGGTCAGTGCTCTGTGCTTGTCTACTGCAATTCATTGCAACTTTTGAACAAGGAAACTGCTCAATTTCCATTTCCACAGAGCACCACCTTTTATTGAAAATGGTGAGCAGAGCCAAGGGTCCATTCAGACAGCAGCTGCAGCAGGCAATAGGAAGAGCAAAGGAACTAGAGGGGATCTTGCTTGGCCTCTGGAATACAAGGATGAAAGCAGAAGACACTCATTATGGCTTAGGAGATTTGTCCATAAGATTTATAATACGATGCTGTGAGTCACTGTCATTATTTGTGGTCACTGTGCTGTTCAGTGGGGCTCTTGAAGGCATCTAGGCTCTTCTAACTGAAATTCTTTTACGTCTTGGCTAACACCTCCCCTCCCACAATGTTCCCTTTCCAGATGCTCTTATACCCACCATGCAACCATTTCTATGAATCAGGATTCTTTGGTGCTGCATATTGGGGAGCACATGCAGTCTTTATCTTCTGTAACTGACTTCTTTCAGCTCACATATTTTGCAGGTCTGTCCGTGTTGGTGCAAATGATAGAATCTCTTTAATGGTGTTCCATTGTGTGTGTGTGTGTGTGTGTGTGTGTGTGTATCACATTTCATTCATTCATTCATTCATTCATTCACTCATTACTCTAGATTTAGCCCATGGTTTGGCTATTGAGAATAATGGTGAATTAATCATGGGAGTGCAGCCATTTCTGTGACTTATTTCTTTCATTTCCTTGGGTTGTATATCCAATATTATAGTTGCTGGATCATATGAATGTTTGATTTTTCAATTTCTTGAGGAACTAGAGAAGACAAAATGTAACTGACATACTAAAGTTGCATAAAAATGGGCCATATTTAAAACAATGCACACTGTAGTCAACTATGGAGGGAAGAGAGCTTTCCCTTCATCTTTTGGGCAGGGAGTTAATTAGTACAACTAATTTGGTAGTGTCTATTTACTTAAACACACACATTCTAGCAACACTACACCTGAATGTTATCTGAGGGAAATAAGTGTATGAAGAAAACGATCTCATTTCATTAGAACATTACATTTGTGGAAACCTTACCTTACACATAAAACTAACATAAATAATGCATTTTACATCAGCTATATGTATGTATACATGTGTATATTCAACAGTGTGCAGAAGAATAGAAGAATATATATTAAAAATTCAATAGTGATTGGTGGGATGATGGGCGACTTTGAAATTTGCATTTAAAAATTAATAGTATGTACCCTATTTGAGCAGTTTGAAAGGCCATTTACAGAAAAGGTAAGTGGTAAAAAGAGAATTCTGAGTAAATGTTTAACTGGGGAAAGGCTGCAACGTCCTTCAGGGCTAATTTCCAAGCTTTCCCCAGGGACTCACTCCCAGGAGTGAGTGGCTGTCTCTAACACTTCTGCTCCTCCAAGGAGGTAAGATTGCAGGTCCCTTCCCAGTCACCCAATGGGAGACAGGACCACAAATCCTGACAAAGCAGGAAAATGTTATTGAGTGACAAGTGAGTTATTTTACTTCTAGGATGTATTTTGTGACAATAATTTAAAAATGCATATTCAATGATTTACATACAGAAAATTGTTTCATGTCATGGTTTATAGCAACCAAAAATGGGAAATTTCCTGAAAAAAATAGAAATTTCATAAAAGAAGAACTATCATACAGTTTCTAAATTATGGTTTATTCAAGTGGTCATTTAAAATTCTATATCCAGGGGCTGGAGAGATGGCTCAGTGATTAACGGCACTGGTTATCTTTCCAGAGGACCTGGGCTTGACGGTCAGTACTCACATGATGGTTAACAATTGTTTGTACTTCCAATTCCAAGGCGTCTAACAATCCCTTTCTGGCCTCTGAGGGCATTGGCAAACATATGGTGCACACACACACACACACACACACACACACACACACGCAAAATTTATACACATACAATAATAAATATTCTAAAAACACTTTGTATTCAGAGCATTTCAGAATATGGTGACAGTATCAGTTTTAGAAACCTTTAAGCCTGTGAAGCATGTTCTAGGCTCTTCTATCAGGTAGAATGGGGACTTTCCAAAGAGGCACATATTCTAATTGTCAGAACCTGTGGCCATGTAGTCAAACATGGCAAAGACATTATGAAAATGTAATTCAAGTTAAGGACCTTGAGATGAGCATTTTTCTCAGATTGACTGTAACCAGAAGGATTCTTTGAATGGCTGATGGATTATCCCACTGTGTTTAGAGAGAGCAATCTCTGGCTTTGAAGGTGATGGACGAAGAGCTAGGCATAGTGACAGAAGCCTGGAATCCCAGTGCTTGGGAGGTAGAAGCAGAAACATGAAGAACTTAAAGACATAATTATTATATAGTGAGCTTAAGGCTAGCCTAGCCTGCATAAGACCTGTCCCAGAAAACTAAACAAACCCCAAAACAACTATAAAAGAAGATAGACAGGCCACAAGCCTCAAAATGTGAGTGCCCTCTAAATTCTTGTAAAAAAAAAAAAAACCAACAACCAAACAAATGAAATATATTCTAGAATCTCTATCAAGAGATACAGACCTCATGCCATCTGGCTTGTGCTGGACTCTTGACCTGTACAATAATAGATTTGTGCTGTTTTAATCTGCAATGCACATCATGATTTGTCCTAACAATAGAAATTAAGGCTGGTCCTGCATGAAAAAGACAGAGAAGTCAGATTCTGAGAAGCTGTGGAGGCTACAAAAACAAAGGGAATGGATTTGAGAGGACATACTGTAGAGTCTCTGTGGACATACTGTAGAGTC
>CABHPQ010192646.1:0-16565 GCA_902168405.1 Peromyscus aztecus
ATGTCATGTCAACGGGATGAATTTGTTCAGCTTAAAAAATTCACATTCTACACCCAAAACACAAATGTACTGCAAAGCATTTGAGGGAGAGGGCTGGTTTGCTTCAGAGGATCCAGCGAAGTAGAAAGCAAAACCTTCCCTGTGGCTGCACTATCTCCACCCACAGTGTCCATGTCATACTAGAACAACTACCAAAGCACACGCATTCCACGTTTGGCTGGTTCCTAGCCTCCATCTTCCACTCCTCCTCTCTGATTTCCAGCAGCAAACATGCTGTGACCCAATTCAGACACCAACCCTTTGTCTCTCAAAAGCCAGCCCGGCTGTGTATCAGCAAGTCATTTTTCAAGGCTGTTGTTCCTAGACCTGTTACTCTGACTGCTTTATTACAGTCAGTCACAGGTAAGCATGGGCACCGCATGGACTATTCAGTCACTGTCCTAGCTCCAGCCTTCCCCACACTCTGTGACTTTGCCCAAGGGACTCATTAAGTCCTTGTTAACCAGCTCAGACTCACCCCTTGTGAATACAACAGTCTGGGTTCCCTGACTTAATATTTGTGCTTCCTGCTATCCAGGCTTTTCTGTGGTTCAAGTTTAGAAAACTGAACGGAAGAAATTACCAATCAAAAATAGACACCCTTGGACCAGAGAGATGGCTAAGCAATTAGGAGCACTCGTGGTTGTGGCAAAGGACCTAGGTTCTATTCCAAGCACCCATACACCAGCTAAAACTGTCCACAATTCCAGTTCCAAGAGACCCAATAACCTCTTCTGACTTCCACAGATACCATGTATTTACATGGTACACAGACATGCATGTAGGTCTCATAGACATAGAATAAATAAATCTTAAAAAAACAAAAAAAACAGATACTTGCTGTTTTTCCAGGCTTTGGGTATACCGTCATTTTGTGTGATTCTACATATTTATTTATTTATTTATTAAGACAGACAGACACATAGCATTGTCTTTTTTTTTCATGACTGACAGCTGTGGAGCCTGCATGGGACCAAACTAGGCCCTTTGCATGTGGGAGACAGTTGTGTAGCTTGGTCTGCTTAAGAGGCTCCCTGGCAGTGGGATCAGGATCTATCCCTGGTGCATGAGCTGTTTTTTTGGAGCCCATTACCTATGGTGAGATGCTTTGCTCAGCCTTGATGCAGAGGGAAAGGGCTTAGACCTGTCTTATCTGAATGTACCAGGCTTTGTTGACTCCCCGTGGGAGGCTTTACCCTTTCGGAGGAGTGGATAGGGAGTGGGGGATGGGGGAAACGCTAAGGGGCAGCAGGAGGGGGTGTGGGAGAGGGAACGGTGATTAGCATATAAAATGAATAAAAAATTTAAAAAAAGAAAAAGGAAACTATTATTCACAGTTATGAATTGAAAGAGTGACATCTTAGCTCAAAATATGTGAAGGACTCTGCTTAGAAAATCTTAGCTAGATAGATAAAAGTTGTAAAGACAGAAAATAGTCATCATCCCATTTCTTTTCTTTTTAGTTTTTTATATTTATTTATTTTATGTGTATGTGTGTGTGTGCATGAGTATGTGCACTATGTATATGCAGTATCAATTAAATCCAGAAGAGGGCATTAGATTTCCTGGAACAAGAGTTATAGGCAGTTGTGAAGTACTGTGTGGTTGCCAGGATCAAAATCTGTGTCTTTTGGAAGAGAAGTAAACATTCTTAGCCACTAGCCACATCTCCAGCACATTTCTTCAGTTTTAACTAAAAATGGAATAATGAAATTGACAGTGAGAAGTAGCTTAGTTTGAATATTTTTATATTGAATGAGAGTTTATAAAACCTAATTAACCAGTTTTATTCCATTGGATTAAGTGTGTACCCCAAACTATAGCTTTGCTTATATTGATATTGCTGGTTCTACAGATGAAAATGGCTACCCTAGAAGGGGAGGCTGTGGAACTTTAGTATTAGAAACAGCCTTGGCAGTCCAACTCTAAAGCGTGTGTCTCCTGCCTCCCTGTGCATTACAACTACCCCATATTAGGAACAGGCCTTTTGGTCCTAGGTAAAACCAAATACTCACACAAATCTCATTAGGCAAAACATAGAAAATTTAAATTTTCCTAATTTCCAGCCAAAGCCCCAAAGAATTATTTCCAGCTTTCCCTTTCTATCAAAAACAAAAGAAGATTCTTTGCAAATAAAATTATGTTTTTTACTTCTTGTGCAGGAGATGGTGACGAGAAAATTATGTTTCTTAGAAAGATTTGTGGGCCTGAAAACTCGGTGTGTTTTGAGTTATGTTGGCAAACCCAAGTGCTTATTGGTTTTCTTCCTGCTTTGATGAACAAGAGCAGTGTTAGCAAAAGCAAATAAATAAAGCAGAGAGGTCTTAAATGTTCTATTATTTGGAGGCCCTGGCAATTTGTAAATCTTGGCATTGTGCATAACCAGGCATGTGTGAGCCTACATTCCTGGTGCTAGGCTGCCTGCTCCCCTGTTCTACTCCCTCCCTGGCTCCCCCATTCTCACCTCATCCTTCTCACTCACATCTCTCTCCAACTCAGCAATATATTTCTAGTTTTCTTATGTGCCACTTACAAATCAATAGCCACCTCTATCTAGTGTGAGCTGTGTCCACTCTGGATGGCATCCTCTCCTTTCTGTCTACCTCCACGATAACTCACTTTGCCACTCCTTGATCAATGAAAAATAATAATGCTTTCAATTTCAACAAAAATCCCCACTCACTCCATGCATTCTTACTTCCAGAATTTTCCAAAATAAACTCCTTAAAATCATTACCTTTTAATTTGAAAATTAAAGGTCTTTCAAGGAAAATAAATTGTGTTGTCTAGGAGAAAGCAATAATTGGAATGAATATTATTTTCCAGTTTTTCACTCTTATATTTTAATTTTCACTTTTAGATTATAAAAGTAATTCAATGTATAACTTGAAGTTATGGAATAATCACACTAAATAAAACAAATAATTGTTTGTCACCCAATGAATGAGAAAAATGCAGCTTCATTTGGGGTTTGTTCCTTCTCATTATTTCTCAGTTACCTCTTGGGGTACAGGAATAAAAACTGAGGCATTCTTTTTGAGTGCCTGCTTTCCAAACCAACCAGATCAGTTTTGGCATGTTTCTGTGTTTCTCATTTATTACACATGAATGAGAAGCTACACCCCTAAGTCATGTCATTGATGGGTTACTTTTGATTGTCAATTTGATTGGTGAAAAGCTAGGAGACTAGTGAAGTGTATGTATCTCAGGGCATTGCCAGAGAGAGAGTTATCTAAAGGGAAAACATCTAGCCTGAGTAGAGAGGGCAGCATTCCACAGCTGCAAGGTCCACATGGGAACAGACGAGGAAAAGAGAGGCTCCTCGGCAACACAGACATTCTTTTTCTCTCTGCTTCCTGACAGCCGTGATGTGAGCTGTTCCCCTCTTGCCTTTCTACCACGTCCCAGCTGAGACCACAAACCCAAAGAGGCACTTCTTCCCTCGGGATTTTCTTGGTTATTTTGTCAAAGCAAAAAAATAAAAGACAAACAAACCAACCAAATCTTGTTGACACAAACAGTTGAAGTGTGAAGAATTATGATTTTTGTCCACTTGGATCTCTGACTCAAGAGCCTGTGGTAGTCCAGCTCTTAGCAAAGTAAGTGAATCGATAGAAATACACAAAAGATTAAGTTTCACTCTATTGGTTTTATACTTTATTTACAAATTAGCATAGCTCCTTTGTTTGGTCCACAAATTTCATGTGTGTGTGTGTGTGTGTGTGTGTGTGTGTGTGTGTGTGTGTGTGTAGGCTAAAGGTTGGTATATAATGTCTTCCTCATTTGATCTCCACGTTATGAGACAGGGTCCATCCTTGAGCCTGGAATCTGGCACTTACGTTTGGCTGGCCAGCAAGCCTCGAAGATCCTCCTGTCTCTGTCCCTCCACCATTAGAATTACAGGCATATCGATTTTTATGTGGGTGCTGGGGACCTGAATTCAGGTTATCCTGCTTGAATGGTGACTAATTTACAGACTGAGTCACTCATAAATACTTTTGAAGCCTGCATATAAGTATTTTACATGTTCACAAATCTAGATGAATACAGATTATTTTCAACTTTCCTTTTATTCAATGAAACATGTTAGTATTTTCCTTGATATATTCTGACTACATGATCATGCATGAGGAACACTTACTCACATATTAACCATCATTTCCCTAATATTTTTCCAGTGCATTGTGTATGTTTGAACCTTGGGTTCTGCTAGACTTGGTTTTTATTGAACTTATTGCTGTTAAAATGTAGGAAAATAGTATCAGAAGCCCCTGTGTACACTGTGCTCTGGGCGTGCAGCTGCAAAGCCAAAGTCAATACTGATTCACAGTGCTTTTATCTCTCCCTCCCATGATCAGTCCAAGGTGAATTCCAGATGCTGCCTTATTTATCATCCATTGTATTCACTGTTTACAGATAAGAAAGAAATCTTCAAAACAATATAACCATGAAATCATTGTCACCATGACTCTGAGTATTCACTTTGCTTCCTGGTTCTCATTCAGCTCTCTCAGGAGCAGGAAGTATGCTTCTCACTGACTTCCTTCCATCAGTGCTTCCTGCATCTTAGTTACATTCTTCAGAACTGTTCACCTGAGTTGCACTCTCCTCTGCTTCTATATAATATTCAGATCTGGCCTTGTTTCTTGAGAAATTTTAATGTCACATTTTCATTCAGTTTTTGAGAACTTCATATACATACAACATATTTTAATCATATTCTCTCCTGTTCCTCCCTCTAATTGCTCTCAGATCCACCCCAGCCTAGTCCAACTTTGTGTTCTTTTTTAAAATAGCACACTGAGTTCAGTCTGTGTTGCCAGTGCAAGCATGGATGTGGGGCCATCCACTGGAGAGGAGTTGATCTACTAGAGCCACAACCTGAAAGAAAACTCACTGTTCCATAGAAGCCATCAACTACCCATGGCTCCTTGGCTGGAAGTATAGGCTCGTGAGCTGTGCCCCTTGATGCTGAGATGCTGATCTCATGTGGGCAACCACAGCTGCTGTGAGGTCATGAGTGTAGATGTCTTACCATGTCCAGAGGACACTGTTTCTCTAGTCTTCCCCAACTTCTGGTTCTTACAACCTATTCCTATATGGTAACTGAGATTTGGAGGGACAGAGTGTGATACATATGGTCCACTACCTTGACCAGTTATGAATTTCTGTTAACTGCCGTCCACTACATGAAGCGACTCCTCTGATGAAGTGTAGAGCTATGCTAATCTACAGGTACAGTAGTTTTCTATTTAAATAGAGTCTTGAGGTAGTAGTAACTAAATGCTCATTCCCACATGGATACTACCAGAAAGTTCCCTAAAGATGCTCTTGGGATAAAGCACTATAAAGATTATTCCTAAATGTTAATTGTAGCATCTAATAATTCAAGGAGCTTCAACCCCTTACCACATGTAGAAGCACAGTTCTCAAGCTGAGAGTTATAATTACACTCTGAAGTTGGGCAAAGATTTGTATTATTAGTAAATGGAATGCCATCTCTAGTTAGCTTTAAATATTGACTTCTCTGCACTCGCTTTTTTCTGTAAATCTCTTCTTTCCTCCTGGGCTTGTATTCCAATTCTTTGCAAGTTAAGAAACGCCTGCACTCAGAGACTACTGTGAATTAGGAAAAAGAGAACAGCAATGAAAACTGGATGAACTTAATTTTATTTCTTAACTTCTCCATCAGATATCTAAGTCAAAGAACATGCTACTTAAACTTCTTCAAACTCAATGTTATTAGCCATACAATGGCTTTGTAATTGTTTTGTTCATATCATAACCATGTGATGGTTACTATTCACTGTCAACTTGATGGGTTTAGAGTAACCATGGAGACAAACCTCTCAGAATGTCTGTGTGAGAGTTTCTAGATTGAGTGACCCTAAATGTAGACAGGGCCATTCCAAGTATTGAGGTCCTAGACTGAGAAAGGTAAGAAGCAGAATTCATCTCTCTCTTCATTCTAATTCTTTACCCAAAGCCATCAGCCACTTTATGCTGCTGACATTCTTTCCCCACTATGACAGACTTCATCCTGGAACTGTCAGTCAAAGTCAGCCCTTCCTTTCACAAGTAGATTTGGTCAGATATTTTGTCATAATAATGAGAAAAGTAAATAACAGTTGTGAACTTTAAAAGATAAGGTGTTATATTAATATGAAGATACACTAATACAAGTATTGGTTTATAGTGTAAATTCTTTACAAAATAAGATGGATCTTATTAGTTATTCATCATTATAAGATTGGAAATTGTTAGGTTAGAAGACTAGAAATGGCCACTTATCTTTATTTTTTCCCTGTGGGAACTATTGGCCTACTTGATTTCTGAAGCCACTTGTCATTTCTAAATTCTCAGATTCAATAATCTGGAGAAAACTTAAGTGAATGGGAGTCTTCTTGAGTTAATTGTTAGCAATCTCTGACATTTTGAGTCAGAGTAGGACATCGAGTAGATTACTGGAGATCGGGAAACCTGGAAACTAGATTCTCTAGAGAGATTTGCCTGCAAGACAACTACTGAGAATGTTTTAGCCATCAGTGTCTTGTAGTGAGAACAGGGTAGTTGTACAGAGGGAGATGCTGACTGGGAAGCATCCACAGCAAAGGCCTAGGTAGTCTGTTTTCCACAGTTGATAGCTCTTCTATCTTTTCTTTAATTCTATCAATTCTTTAAATAAGCTAGCAACACCTGAAGTTTCTGCACATTAAATGTATTGTGCTCATTGTCACATTGTGGGGACTGGATGGGTTACTACTCATGCAATGGCAATCGACTGTGGTGGTTTGAAAGAAAATGGCCCCCAAAGGGATTGGCACTACTGGGAGATGTGACCTTGTTGGAGGAAGTATGTCACTGTGGGGGGTAGGCTTTGAGGTCTCTTTTGCTCAAACTTCCCTCAGTGTATCAGTCAGTTGACTCCCTGTTGCTTTTTGGCCAAATGTAGCTCTCTCAGCTCTAGCACCACATCTGCCTGCATGCCTCCATGCTCCCTGTCATGATGATAATGAACTGAACCTCTGAAACTATAAGTGTACCACCCCAATTACCTGTTTTCTTTAAGAGTCGCCATGGCCATGATGTCTCTTCACAGCAATAAAAACCCTAACTAAGACATAGATGTTGTTAGTGAAATGCATTATGGTCATCTCCATGGGGAATGGAAATTTGAAGGCACAGCTCTGGCTACAGAATGTGAGGTATCATAATATCTCATCACAGAATATTATATTATAGCTGCTAGGTCAGAAGGGTGGTCTGCTGCTGGTGTCATTTTGACAAAGTCCCCAGCAAAAGCAACACTGTGAGGAAAGGGTTAATGTTTTGCTCACAGTTTGAGGATGTGGTCCATAAAGGCAGGAAATCACACAGTGACAGACAGGATGGTGAGGCCACCGGCCACACTGGGTCTGCAGTGAGGGAGAAGAGAATGGGATGCTGGTGCTCAGCTCCCGTTTCCTGTATCTAATCTGGAACTCTAACCTATTGAGAAGTTGGGGCGGTTTGTGGGGTGAGGTAGGCATTATCTGGATTCCTATAACTCAGTGCCTAATTTAGTTCAGCCCTCTGACTTCTTTAAAGAAGATGAACAGACATTGAAGATTAATCCCACAATGAAGGCCTCGTACAAGGAGACAAGTATCCACCCAGTGTCTACATATGCGTAGACATGACTCTGGATTCTCTGATTAAATTCTGATTTTTCATTCCTAATCACATAGTCAGCCTCTCTCAGGTCATCAGATGGATGACCTTAAATCTTTTTATTTCATCTTCTTTATCCACTTTTAAAATGTTCACACAGGTACATATTGTATGCTGAGTGTATTTTCCCTTGCCCATTTACCCCACCCTCCCTTTTTATCTGTTAAAAACCATTTAAAAATTATTTTAAGTGCATGTGTGCTTGTCAGCATGTATATCTGTGCATCACCTGTGTGCCTGGTGCCCACAGAGTCCAGAAGAGGACACTGTATCCCCTGGAACCAGAGTCACAGACTGCTGTGAGTTACCATAGGAAAGGAGTTGGGGTACACTGCAAGAGCAACAAATACTCTTTGCTGCTGAGCGTCTCTCCAGTCCCATCAAGTTCCTTCTAACAATGAGAACAGCCCAGAGAAAAGGGCACAGAATACCTTCCCTTTAATAGTCTTTTTTGTTAATTTTTTTTTTAAAATAAAGAACTTGTTTTGAACAGATTTTGAGAATGGAAGAAGAGCAGCAAGGAGAGGAAAGTTAAAGTACTTGTTCCATGTCCATTTACAATGATTTTCAAAGTTTGTTAAATATGCCATCGGGAAAGCAACCACCACCACCACCACCACCACCACCACCACCACCACCACCACCACCACCACCACAACAACAACAAGAGAATGTTGCCTTAAGATTGCCAAGGCTAGAGTTCTTGAAGAATCTGGGTTTCTGTGCATTGTTAGTGCCGACAAACACTAGTTCTTGCTCAGTCCAAATTTTCTCGCATTAAAATCCAGGACTTTGAACTTGAATGGGACTCAACAAACTGCCTTTGTAGCAAAAATAAAGCAGCTGTACACAACGGGCAAATGAATGGGTATGATCATATTTCAATAAAACTTTATTTATAAAAAACACTTGCATGTGTCTGGGCTCAGCCCAGGAGTTTGTAGTACACTTATGAGTACTAGGTTTCAGCTTCCAAACCCGAGTGACAGGGATTCTTGTAGTTTCTGGGTGTGGTTATCCATATCATTCACCACAGTTCACAATGACGGCAAGAAGTTCACACTGTACAAAGCAGTAAGATCACCAGTTGCTGATTCCACGAAGTGAAGAGGGTGGTGTTGATGTCCCTGGGCTGGTTTAGAAGTCTTCAGGTCAGCTGGTGTTGTTGATCTAAGTCACAGAGGGGGCAGCTTTACTTCCATGTGCACGAGCGTATGTGTGTGTGTGTGTGTGTGTGTGTGTGTGTGTGTGTGTGTGTGTTTGCACACATTGGAAACTCTGAAGGTTCTGTTCCACATACCCCACATGTAGTCATTCCCTTATTTCTTTCAAGTCTCTGTGAAAGCTCTTTCCAGGTCAATAGTAGAGACATGAGCATTGGGCAGAACCACCAAGGACTTCCTAAAATTCACAGATTTGAAATAATTCAATGTCCTTGTCACTTTTTTTCCTATAGATGTCTCATGGACTGGCCAAAGATGAAGAATGCAGGATGATAATTTATACACATCGAGGTCATGATAAGAACTCAGATAAAGGATTGCCTAGCTGTAGGAACTGGGAAATTTTTTTTTTTTGAAGTCACACTCCTCAGCCCCATTATCAAAAGTGCTGCCTCAGCAGGGCTGAATTTGGAAACCTGTGGCCACATAACCATCCCAGAAAGCCACTTGAGCAGATGTTTTCTAAGGCCCTTGCAACACCATTTCATGGACTCAATCAAATGAAGGCTTGGGTTTCAGGAGAACACTGTGTTCTCAGGAAGTCCTTCTAAGCTGAGAGCCCGCAGGCTGACCAGAGCCTCGGTGGAAACTATGCTCTTTGCTCCCACACAGAGCTCTGACCTGCTTCTCCTCGCCCACTCCCCCACCTCCTCCTCGGACCACTCCTGTTGGGACCAAGCCATCAGGTACCCATGGAGGGAAGTTGATGACGACTATCAGTAGGCACAGCTGGACTGAAACCAACTCATTTCACACTGCAGTGCTTCGTAATCAAATGGTACTATGTGCTTTATTAATTTCCAGTTGCCCCCCTCCTTTTATTTTCTTTTACTTATAGGTCACTTAAAAAATTCCTTGATTGTGCAGCAGTGGGGAGTAATCCTTCTCTAAAATATGTGGCTTTTTCATTATGCAACTGCTCTGCTCAGCATCTTGGGGGCATTTCTCATAAATATTTAATGCTGCATCTTAAAATTGATATTTGGGGTGATTTTTCTTTTCACATTGAAGGAAGCTTTTAATTGTGGCATAATGACTAGTCCTGTCGCCATCAATATCCCTGGGTCAATAGCATACTAAAAGGTAGCAATGTTGGGTCTCTGCTCGGTCTCTGCTCTGGTGGGGAGAAGCGTGGATGCAGCCTGGATAAGAGGTCTCACAAAAGCTGAGCTCAGCACAGCATTGGCGGCCCCAGGGAAACCACATTCATCATCCACCTTGCTAATGTAACGTGAATTTCTTTCAAAAGTCTAGACATTTAAGTTGTCAGCATGTGATTAATTTGTGGGCTGCTTTAAGTGGACATGGAGACCCATGCAGGTTTCTATCTGGGGGAGGAGGAAAATGGAATGCAGAACCCAGAAGTAGTTTTTTATTAATAGATGGCATTTAGATCCATGTTTCTCTAGATGTCTCCTAATAATAAAAGCTGTCCAGATTCACAAGCGGAATCCAACAATGGCCACGCAAAGACTTCAAGGAGCATTTTTTTTTTTTTTTTTTTTTTTTTTTTTTGCTGAAGCTGACACGGATTGGCATCCACAAGCCGGAGATCCCCAACAGACTGTGATGTTGCTTCGGGTCATGCGGTTAAGACCTCTGGACATGCTGATGCTGAGCTCTCAGTTGCTGGAACAGATGTGTCATCTTCTTGCATGTGTCACCCTGCCCCCGCTCACCAAAGACTGAGCTCCTATGAATGCCCTCCCAAACCTGGGCTACCTGTCTTTGCCTCAAGCTGAACCTGCAATGCCCCGAATAGTCCTCTCCAATACCATCTTCCAATTTACTGTGGATGCGCTGCCAGGGTCTGAACACCTGCTGTTGCTGAATATTTAACTACTTAAAGTGTGTTGCATTTGTTTATGTTGCATTTGCTCAGTTATGTAAAGGTGTGTTACATTTGTTTATGCTGCATTACGTAAAGATGTGTTGCTGTTTTCCCTTGCCTGCCTGAGGCACCTGATTGGTCTAATAAAAATCTAAGTGACCAGTAGTTAGGCAGAGGAGGGATAGAGGTGGCTGGCGGACAGAGAGAATAAGTAGGAAGACGAATCTAGGCTCAGGAGAAGAGAACGAGAGAGAAAGAATGGGAGACACCTGGGGCCAGCCAGCCAGACATGGAGTAGGACATACAGAATGGAAAAAAAGGTAAAGAGCCCCAAGACAAAACCTAGATAAAGCGAAACAGGTTAATCTAATTTAAAGAAAAAAAAGCTAACCAGAAATGAGCATAAGCTAAGGCCGAGCATTCATAATCAATAATAAGTCTCCATGCCACGGTTTGGGAGCTGGTTGGTGGCCCAAAAGAATGCCTGATACACTATTCTATAAAACTCCTAGAAAAATATTAAGAATTCTAATATCACCCATTACAGCATACCCTGGTATCATGGCTGAGTTAAGCCATGTGTTGAGTAGTGTTTTTTTTTTTGTTTGTTTGTTTGTTTGTTTTTTTTTTGGTGTGTGTGTGTGTGTGTGTGTGTGCACATGTGTGCATACACATGTGTGCATGAATGTAAAAGTACCAATTTGTTTACATTATCCTCAATATGTAGGGAGTTGGTTTGTGAGTCATTCCAGCTAATATAATCAACAAAGATATTTCATTTCCTTTCCATTAAAGCTTAAACATTGTAATCACATTTATTTATTTGTGTGTTTGCACAAATGCATGTGCCTGCAATGCCATCTTGCCATGGAGTGCATATGTGGAGGTCAGTGGATAGCATTCAGTTCTCTCCTTACACCCTGTGGGTTCCTGGGATGGAACTCAGGTTGCCAGGCTTCTGCAGCCATCTTGCTGGTCATTATTTGGATGATTTGATAGCAGAAAACACACCTCTTTCAAGTTCAAAAAGAATTGAGTTATATTACACTCTGGGCCTCAACACCCACCAACATATTTCAGAGAATAGAAGATCAAGCCAGTGGAAATTCCAGCAATGTGGTCAAAGGACCGTGGGCTGGAACCCCAGAAGTCATAAACCAAAGCAATTCTTTCCTCTTGAAGTCTATCACCCCAAGTATTCTGCTATAGCAACCAAAAGCTAGTACACTGGGTATTATTGACTGAATGGAACAGTCCTGTTGAGGTGTCATTATTTATCTCACCGTCTTGTTTATCGTTCTGGCCTTAGCTTCCATGTCTCCCTCCACGGTATGTCCGCTCCCTTCGGTTGTCCTTCTTATCAAACCTCTTTTTATTTTATATCAGTTTGCTTTCTTGGTTAGCATCTGCCGCCATCACCAGACTCATTTGAGGAGGTGAAGGAGTGTGCCTGCCTTGTAATTACTGCTGGATCAATGAACTGATGATGGGGGCTGCACGCAACTGTCCTGAAGAAGGGCTTATGGTTCCTTGAAGCAACTTCGAGTCTTGATAATGACACTTTCCTTTAAAGCACGTTTGTACTTTTCTATGTCTCTCTCTTATGATAGGCTTAGGGGAAGGACAAAGTGCTGTGTTAAAAAAAGTTTTTTTTTCCTTTTAGGAAAGAGGGTAAAAACACCCAGAAGAGTGCTAAGAGCATATGATAGTTACAAACTACTTTCGTATCATTTAATGTGCCCCGTCCTGTTCTCAGAGCAATAGAAACGATAATATCTGTACAAGAACAATCCTCACCAATTATATGTTCATACATTTGCATTTTTATTGAGGTGCAGTTAATGTATAATAAAATGTGTAAGTATTAAGGGCTCGCCATTCCTATTTTAATTAATAACTGAATACTTAAAGCTAGGTCTTCCTCAGATCTATAAAAGCCAAAAGAAAATGGCCTTCAATGTTTAATTACTTTTTATAGCTTTAAGTAAAATCCCTATTCATGCTTAAAAAAATAAGTAGAATATAAAGAACTGCAAGGAGAGAAGAATGAAAAATCACACAACCTAGCCACTACCGGTCTCAATTCTTTGTGTGTGTGTGTGTGTGTGTGTGTGTGTGTGTGTGTGTGTGTGTATGGGGAAGCCAGATGGTTATTGTATGACACTTATTCCTGGTGAGACATGAACAAATGTCCATTTATCCTAGATAGGAAACTGATGACAGACCACTGTAAGGGTACCAACAAAGTCCAACATGGCAAACCAGTAAGTTCTACTGGGTTACTTACAGGAATATGAGCTAGGGGTGACTTATAGAAGCAGAAATGACTCAAAGTCAGCTGTATCAGCAAAGCCCACCCCAGCATGGGTGACAGCTCACAAAAGCTGAAAAGCTGGAGCACGCTGCACAGCCTGCAGGCAGCTCAATGGGATAGAGGTTTGAGGGGAGTTGGGGTGGGGAGTGAAAAGTGGATGTCATCTCAATATATTGTGTACATGTATGAGATTATCAGAGAACAAATTAAAGTATTTGGAAGCTAGTATTTAAGGCAGGGAAGGACTCTGTTTAGAGTGGTTAAAATTAAAGATTCGGGAAGATAGCCAAATAATGTGCATGTAAGAAATAAGTGCCTGGTAGACCGGAGTGCGGAGGAGAGGTGTTTACACCGCGATGGTGGAAAGCCAAATAGGTACATGCCTCCATATTGCTTTCTCTCTCTTCTCTCCCAATGTTCAACTCTTCAAAACCATCTGTCTGACTGATTCTACTCATTGTGAGTCCTGGGCGCTTTATGGAGGTCTTTTCAGATCAGATGTCCTGGGGACAGGCCAGCCCAGATCTCTAGCCTTTGGGTCAAGTATCTCTGATCTGTTAGTTACAGCTGGGCTTGGACCAGCTACAGGGGGGCCAGACCTGGGCCGCTCCACGTGGCTCCATCGCTTAGAAGCCTCACACACAGGTCAGTGCTCTGTGCTTGTCTACTGCAATTCATTGCAACTTTTGAACAAGGAAACTGCTCAATTTCCATTTCCACAGAGCACCACCTTTTATTGAAAATGGTGAGCAGAACCAAGGGTCCGTTCAGACAGCAGCTGCAGCAGGCAATAGGAAGAGCAAAGGAACTAGAGGGGATCTTGCTTGGCCTCTGGAATACAAGGATGAAAGCAGAAGACACTCATTATGGCTTAGGAGATTTGTCCATAAGATTTATAATACGATGCTGTGAGTCACTGTCATTATTTGTGGTCACTGTGCTGTTCAGTGGGGCTCTTGAAGGCATCTAGGCTCTTCTAACTGAAATTCTTTTACGTCTTGGCTAACACCTCCCCTCCCACAATGTTCCCTTTCCAGATGCTCTTATACCCACCATGCAACCATTTCTATGAATCAGGATTCTTTGGTGCTGCATATTGGGGAGCACATGCAGTCTTTATCTTCTGTAACTGACTTCTTTCAGCTCACATATTTTGCAGGTCTGTCCGTGTTGGTGCAAATGATAGAATCTCTTTAATGGTGTTCCATTGTGTGTGTGTGTGTGTGTGTGTGTGTGTATCACATTTCATTCATTCATTCATTCATTCATTCATTCATTCATTCATTCACTCATTACTCTAGATTTAGCCCATGGTTTGGCTATTGAGAATAATGGTGAATTAATCATGGGAGTGCAGCCATTTCTGTGACTTATTTCTTTCATTTCCTTGGGTTGTATATCCAATATTATAGTTGCTGGATCATATGAATGTTTGATTTTTCAATTTCTTGAGGAACTAGAGAAGACAAAATGTAACTGACATACTAAAGTTGCATAAAAATGGGCCATATTTAAAACAATGCACACTGTAGTCAACTATGGAGGGAAGAGAGCTTTCCCTTCATCTTTTGGGCAGGGAGTTAATTAGTACAACTAATTTGGTAGTGTCTATTTACTTAAACACACACATTCTAGCAACACTACACCTGAATGTTATCTGAGGGAAATAAGTGTATGAAGAAAACGATCTCATTTCATTAGAACATTACATTTGTGGAAACCTTACCTTACACATAAAACTAACATAAATAATGCATTTTACATCAGCTATATGTATGTATACATGTGTATATTCAACAGTGTGCAGAAGAATAGAAGAATATATATTAAAAATTCAATAGTGATTGGTGGGATGATGGGCGACTTTGAAATTTGCATTTAAAAATTAATAGTATGTACCCTATTTGAGCAGTTTGAAAGGCCATTTACAGAAAAGGTAAGTGGTAAAAAGAGAATTCTGAGTAAATGTTTAACTGGGGAAAGGCTGCAACGTCCTTCAGGGCTAATTTCCAAGCTTTCCCCAGGGACTCACTCCCAGGAGTGAGTGGCTGTCTCTAACACTTCTGCTCCTCCAAGGAGGTAAGATTGCAGGTCCCTTCCAAGTCACCCAATGGGAGACAGGACCACAAATCCTGACAAAGCGGGAAAATGTTATTGAGTGACAAGTGAGTTATTTTACTTCTAGGATGTATTTTGTGACAATAATTTAAAAATGCATATTCAATGATTTACATACAGAAAATTGTTTCATGTCATGGTTTATAGCAACCAAAAATGGGAAATTTCCTGAAAAAAATAGAAATTTCATAAAAGAAGAACTATCATACAGTTTCTAAATTATGGTTTATTCAAGTGGTCATTTAAAATTCTATATCCAGGGGCTGGAGAGATGGCTCAGTGATTAACGGCACTGGTTATCTTTCCAGAGGACCTGGGCTTGACGGTCAGTACTCACATGATGGTTAACAATTGTTTGTACTTCCAATTCCAAGGCGTCTAACAATCCCTTTCTGGCCTCTGAGGGCATTGGCAAACATATGGTGCACACACACACACACACACACACACACACACACACACACGCAAAATTTATACACATACAATAATAAATATTCTAAAAACACTTTGTATTCAGAGCATTTCAGAATATGGTGACAGTATCAGTTTTAGAAACCTTTAAGCCTGTGAAGCATGTTCTAGGCTCTTCTATCAGGTAGAATGGGGACTTTCCAAAGAGGCACATATTCTAATTGTCAGAACCTGTGGCCATGTAGTCAAACATGGCAAAGACATTATGAAAATGTAATTCAAGTTAAGGACCTTGAGATGAGCATTTTTCTCAGATTGACTGTAACCAGAAGGATTCTTTGAATGGCTGATGGATTATCCCACTGTGTTTAGAGAGAGCAATCTCTGGCTTTGAAGGTGATGGACGAAGAGCTAGGCATAGTGACAGAAGCCTGGAATCCCAGTGCTTGGGAGGTAGAAGCAGAAACATGAAGAACTTAAAGACATAATTATTATATAGTGAGCTTAAGGCTAGCCTAGCCTGCATAAGACCTGTCCCAGAAAACTAAACAAACCCCAAAACAACTATAAAAGAAGATAGACAGGCCACAAGCCTCAAAATGTGAGTGCCCTCTAAATTCTTGTAAAAAAAAAAAAAACCAACAACCAAACAAATGAAATATATTCTAGAATCTCTATCAAGAGATACAGACCTCATGCCATCTGGCTTGTGCTGGACTCTTGACCTGTACAATAATAGATTTGTGCTGTTTTAATCTGCAATGCACATCATGATTTGTCCTAACAATAGAAATTAAGGCTGGTCCTGCATGAAAAAGACAGAGAAGTCAGATTCTGAGAAGCTGTGGAGGCTACAAAAACAAAGGGAATGGATTTGAGAGGACATACTGTAGAGTCTCTGTGGACATACTGTAGAGTC
>CABHPQ010192649.1:0-47733 GCA_902168405.1 Peromyscus aztecus
TTCTTCTAGAAGCCATTGAGAGCTGGCACAGCTGACAAGCCTCTGGAATTGCTTGACTTATTTTCTCAAAATGCAAAGCTGTGAATGAAACCAAGACTTGTGTGTGGGAATCTATCCCCTGGGATAGTCCCCCACCCCCTGGGTCCTTCTCCTCATTATCCTGTGTGATTTAAAGATTTCCAAACAGATGATGGTTTTTAAAGCAGATTATCTTTTCGTGGATCCTCAGACTTATGGCCTAGAACTTCAAGTCTGCCAGGCCCAGGTGTGATTGAGTAGGCTGTTGGAGCTATGCATAGAGTTTCTTATAAACTATTTCTCTATTCTTAGTTTTGTTCAAGAAAATCTACCCATCAGAAAGTGCAGGGAGATTTCTCACCGAGAGGAATACCACACACACAAGAGTCTTCCTGCTGTTTCTCTGGGAATAAGGCTGTGCCTGCCACACAGTGTCTGCTGAAGGCACTTCCAGGACTCATGAGCCCACGTCAGTGCAGCTAATTGTTAACTTACTGATTGCAGTAGTACTCATGTTCATAATGGACATGTCCCCTAAGCTATTTAAAAATGGGACACACACACACACACACAAATCCTTGTCAGTGTTCTAGGTGAGCAATCTGCATCTTTGAAAACAAGGGGAAATTTCTTGAAACAAACAGTAGGTGCCTTGGTATATTCTCAGGCAGAGCTGCGTGAAACTGATGGGTTTTGGCATCTCAGTATCAGGAGTGTCAGAAGACAGGGACCACAGAGGTCTTGAGTCTAACAACTTGGTCTAGGAATAAAGACAGTGAGCCTCAGGGAGATGAGCCACCAGCTAGGTCTCAGCATGACATGACCCAGCTCCAGAGCTTGGCACCTGGTCCAGTGTGTTCTGAACAATGTCCTATTTTCATGGTGAAGTCTCCTGCTCTGCAGGTGAGCATCACTGGGTCCCAGAGTATGAGAGATACAGAGTACTTTTGACAGCATCGTTTACTACCAAATTCACCAGACTGCTCCTCCTGGGTACAGCGGCTGCTTCATCTGTCTTCATCCTACCTAGGCAACTTGGGACAGACTTTCCTCCTGTCCCCAGTGGAGGCCCCGTTTTTCTGTTCTCTGAGGATAAGGCAGGACCCGAAGCAAGAAGCAGACTTCAGGGTCATCTGTTGAGCTTGCCTTGTCAGAGAAGAGAGGAACTTTGCCTTTATTCTTACTGCTGCCTCCTCCCTAAGGGATGTTAGTGCTCCCATGGTGCATCCAGAATGCCATCTTGACAGTTGTCCATGGGTGAGACCAGGCCATTGGCAGCCTCTGTCTCTGAGTCAAAGCCAACAAGTGCCCAGAGCAGCCTCTGAGGCAAGTGTTAGGACTTCAAGTATGCAGTTAGGACCCTAGGCATGCACTTCTAGATGAATCCAGTTGGCCAACCTAGGTTCCTTACCTCAACTGTATGCTCTCATCCCTACTGCCTCCTCTTACCTTTTGTTGCTCTCACAGGCCATGTGACCCAGTGGCTTTTCTGGTGCCTGCTACACAAAGCTGCTGCCCCCCAAGAAAGGACAAAGCACAGAGGCTGTGAAATATCTCCTTATCTGTGAGGCTGCAAGAGCACAATAAATAACACAAGGCCGCTAAGAATGAAGACCGAATAACCAGAAACATGAAGTTGAAAATAGCTATGATTCATGAGACCGAAGACATAGCAAAATGGATGAGACTTTTATCAGACACTTAGAATCCCTAAAAGACCATAAATAGGAATTCTAGAGCTAAAATTACCATGAACTGAATTAATAATTTAACAAATGAGTTTAATGGGATGTTAAACCCATTGGAATAAAAGATGAAGAAATTATGATAATTCACAGGGAAGTGTCCACAGGGGTACCTGGAGAAGAAATAGTGGCTGAGTGGTGAGATTCGGGGAGGGGGCCCGTGATGGGACCTATACCAAATGTGGCAGAGAGGGGGGACAGCTGAGGCAGCATCTGACAAATGCCAATCACGGGTTTCCTAAAATGATGCCTCTGTCATCTTCAGGTGACATAACAAATCAACCCAGACTGGGTATCATAAACAGACAGTTCTCATTGTTCTGAAGTCCAGGGTCAAATATGAGAATATCTGATGATTCTCCTTCCAAGGATGAAAATCATAGGTTCAATTTGAGCAGGGCTTCACACTGGGACCTTATTCAATCTCCACTACCTTCTTCAAAGATCCACCCCAAATGTAGTCACATTAAAGGCTAGGGCTTTGACACATGCATTTAGGGACATAGCTCTGTCTTTAAGTGGCTGCAATCCAACTAAAGATTGCGTGTTACACAATGAAGACTTTTTCCCAACCCCAAATCAAAAAGAATACAAGAAACCCACCTGACCTTGTGGTGCTAAAAACCACTGAAATTTGCTGAAAAACAAAAATCACAAGAAATCTTAAAAATCTCCAGAGTGTGTTGGGGAACACTGTCTTCAGAGAAGCAGCAACAGCCTGGAAACCAGCATTAGCACAGGTGGACATTCTGCAGGTCAGGACATGACCTTCTTTGGGGAGATTTCACTTAGAAGTAATTTTAAAAATGAAAACAAGAAGAGTAGCTACCCCTGTGCAGAATTTATCCCAACTTACCCACTGTCTCCATGTTACTCACTTATCATCTACATGACTTCTCCCAATGGTCACTCACAGCTCAAGTTATATAGACAGTATTTTCAAAATTGGTCAATTTAATATTGATCCCCGCTGCTATCTAACCCCAAGTCTTTCTGGAAACATCTCAACTGTCCATGTCATTTTCTTTCCATCTATCTTTTCCAGGAGCTGGAAAATCCAGCCAGGGTCCATTCCATTGGGTCTTTTTACTTGTTTTATTCACCAGGGTTTTGGTATCTTTGAACACAGTGAAAGGAATTTAATACAACATTTCCTCAATGTGTCTTTATAATAATACTAAGACCATGAACTTCCCTAGAGGTCCTGCTTGTACTGTGGCACTATTTCAAGGCAAGAACATTCTCTTGTTCTCTTCATAGCCCCCCTCCCCATGAGGAACACGTCAAATGACCTTCACTGCGCTTTCTCATCTGCACAGTCCAAGAATCCAAGAGTCTGCAGCAGTGTGAACCCAGGATTCCAGGAAAGCAATCATCAACAAGAGTCTGGTGTCTGCTTATGTCTCTCTGTCTTTGTAATCTGTCTACACAGTCTAATTTTTGTTTCTAGATTTCTCAGTCCCGTGTTCCCCTTCCGTGTTCCTACATTATTTAACTGGAATATAGTTGATCTAGAGAGGTCCTGTATTCAATTTTAGGGATGCTAAGTGGGGCCTAATCTTATCAAGGTTCTAAAAGTCAAAGCTGTTCAAGAAGTGATACTCCATTGACAACCCACCTGCCCCAATTGTGTTCATTTGTTTCTGGTCTAGTTTCTTTGTGAGAAGGGACCAACAGATGTACCCATTTCTTCTTTCCTGTTACAGCTTACCACCCTGCCCTTTGCGTTTCCCCTAACAGTGAATCCAGCTAATATTGATGATCCTCCTTAAAACTATGGGGGGTGTTGTGTGTGTGTGTGTGTGTGTGTGTGTGTGTGTGTGTGTGTGTGTGTAGACCAGAGGCTGACATCAGAAAGTTTCCTCAGTCCCTTTTTATTTTGATTATTGAGATGAGGTCTTTCTCTGACCCTGGAGCTCACTGACTTGGCTAGAATGACTGGCTATTGAACCCATGGGATTCTCTGGTCTCCACCTCCCCAACACTAGGATTACAGGTGCACACCACTTCACTTGTTTTGTTATGTGGGTGCTGGGGTTTCAAACTCAGCTTCACTGCACATTATCTACTGAGCTATCTCCCCCGTCCCTCCATAAGCCTTTCATAGCTGTAATACTTGACACTGTCCTGTGTAGATGTTTCTGCTATTGTCACATATCATAGGCCTGACAAACTTAGCAAGGGCCAGAGACTAGACCCAGGACTTTGCTGTTCTGTTGTCTGTGAGGGTCAAGAGCAGTCGCAGATTGCACATAGCTCAGGCCCGGCCTTGTTGCAATAACAATCTTCCCTGAACCCATAGTTCTCAGGAAGGGTCTCACCCCCTGATTTTTGGCTGAGGATGTTAACGTCATTCCACCAGTAGCAGCAATGACACAGAGAACAATTGCTATCCTGTGTGTCTGCTCCAATGTGTGGGGGTAGAGTCAGGGCAGAGTCAGAGATGTGGAGATACTGGTAAACGTTGAGTTCAGGGGTCAGTGGTGCATGCCTCCTTAGGGGCTATACCAGTTATCTTCCAACAAGCCAGGCAAGTGCCTGTTTCCCCATCTGGTCATCTGGGAGGAAGGCAAGTGCTTTTAGTTTTGAACTCTGAGTGGGAACTAGTCTCTCTGGGCACAGTTTTTCAGCACTTCTGTGAAGCTGAATGAACTGTTTTCCTACTGTCTTTACCAGGCCTAAGTGTCTGAGCTTCATGAAAATAGGAGTTCTTTTCCTTCTTTTATGCTCAGAAGATTTTTTTTTTTTATCTTCAGCACTCAGAAGTCTACCCCTGGAGCCTGCAGCATAGCCTCTGGGAAGTTGTCAGGTAGGCTCCATGCCCTCCAGGTCAGGAGCTCGGGAACTTGGTGACTTCCTGAGACATTACTTTGTTTAAACTTTCTGTTTCTGAAAGGAGAGTTTTGAAGACTTCTACTTTCTGTTTTGTGCTAGGTTTTAAATGTAGTTGCATAAGGTTTCGTAAATAATACTTTATGATACTTCCTAATTGGTGCGTTCTGGGGAGACTGTTTTTTGCACACTTGCAATCCCATCTGCCCTCTCTCCCTACTCCCTTTCTCTCTCCCTCCCTCCCTTACCCTCCTGCTCTTTCTTCTTTTATGTATCAGTGTTTCCTCTTCCCACTTCTTCATAAGTCAATTAGTTGCTTATCTACTGTGAATTTCTGGGATGGGATAGCCCACAGTTTTTGATTATTAATGAGTTCTGCTCTTTTTCTATTTTCTAGTGCATTAATTCCTGTTTTTATTTTTATTGAATGCTTCTTGGTACTTTATTTTGCTTTTAATGTCTGTTAGATTTTGCATTTATTATTGTTGATACTGATACAGACATTTAAAGCTACAGATTGTTCTCTTCTTAATGTTTTTCATGACTTCCTTACCCTCAGAATTTTTTAAAAAATGTGATTTTGATTTTCATGTCTTCTTTCATCTAAGAATGATTTAATGGAAGGCATTTTTAAAAAAAGAATTCCAAGATAAGGACTAGAGAGGTAGCTCAGTGTGTAAAATGTTTGCTGAACAAATGTAAGAAGCTGAGTTCAGATTCCTAGAACCTCCGTTAGTGGTGTATCTGAAATTCCAGTGCTCCTATGGCAAGAAACGAAGCAGAGCCAGGAGGCTTCCTGGAAACTCCAGAGCTAGCTAGTCTGGTATATGAAGGAGAGAACAATAGACCCTGTCTCAAACAAGGTGGGAGATAAGGACTGACACTCAAGGTTGTCCTTAGACTGCCACACATACACTGTGGCACACCCACATAGCCACATTCACTCGTATCATACACGTATGCACACACGCAAAGGTAAACAAAATTTCCCTGCTCATTTGTTTTCTGGTTTTGCCATTGGTCCCCCAACTCTTCTACATTCTGATTGGATAGAACTATTGGTCATTGTCTCGATGGACTATGTTGATGCTTTCCATACAACTCAAAAAGCAATGAAGTAAAATCTTGTTTCCAACACATACCAGGGAAGAAATTCTGTTCCTTGTTTTGAGGAGTAAGTTTTAAACTGTCGAATAAGATTTATCTCACTGGTCACATGGCTGACAGCTCGCTCCTGGACCATTTATGGCCACTCCTCTTCTACTGTTATGTTCCTTGCACACAATCACAGGTGACCTGTGTTTCTGGCATGGGGTTGTCCTTCCCTATAGTGTTCTCACACTCATTCGCAGCCCCTGGCTCCTAGCTGTCACCTACCTGGCAACCTTAGCCTATCCTTATCATTCTAGACTTTTTGGACTCTTAGTTTTTAGCCAGGTCCTGGACCTGCCCAAATCCACTTTCTGATATTGACAGAAAATCATTTTCTTTTCAGAGGTCAGTCGAATTATTCTGTTTATCCATATGGCTATGTGTGGTCTCCCTGCAGTTATGATGGATGTTTCACGTGGGCTACAGGAGTCTGCATGCATGCGTGCTGTTTCCTCCTCTCCCTATCACCTTCTCATTAGTCACCTATGTTCGTGTTTTGCTTTAGTGGTTCTTTGGTACTTACACCTTTTTAAACTCCTTCAGGCTTCTGTGTCCTTATTCAGTATTTTGCTAATTCGTAATATTTTAGCACTACCCTTGATGGTCACATGTACAGTGTCTCACAACCAATACAATTGTTCCCTTCTTCTTTTCTTTCAGTTTTATGTACTGTTTCAGTTTTAATTCTTTCATTTTATCACTCTATAACACACACACACACACACACACACACACACACACACACACACACACACACTCCTACTCTCATGCCCTTCTCTATTATTTGTCTTACATATTCAGTTAAATATAGAAAGTTATTGCCATCCATCTTTCTGCCTAAGCTTTCTCAGGCATCTTTTGGCTGGAGTTGAGGAAGCTCACCTTTTAGGAGGTCCCATAAGATGGCTCATGAGAGTCGTATGTTATGTGTTCTTAGATGTCAAGTTGAAATTCTAAAGAGCAAGGGTGTATCTCAGGGCTGCAACACTCTCTGCCACACACACAGTCCTAGCTTTTGTCTCCAACCCCACAAAAGGTAAATACATAGATAAAGAAAACAAAAGTTCTTCTTAAGGCATGCCATTAGACTGCTTTAGCTGGCAATGACATCCTGGTTGCTTTTCTCATTGCGGTGACAATATACCTGACAAAGCAATTTAAAGATGCATTGATTTTGGCTTGTGACTCAAGGGTGCTATCTGTCATGGCAGGAAAGTCATGGTGGCAGGGGTGTGGAGCAGCTGGAATGTCGCCTCGGCAGTCAGGAAGGAGAGAGGGGTGGGTGCTGGTCCTCAGCTTGCCTTCCTTTCTTTATATTCAGTCCAGGGCCCCAGCCCACGCTTAGTGCTGTCCACATCTAGCGTGAGTCTCCCCACCTTAGTTGAACCTCTCTGAAGACATCCTCATGACTACACACACACACACATGCCTACAGCGTTTCTTTACTAGGCGGTTCTGCATCTAGCCCGGTTGACAGTGAGGATGACCCTCCTTGCTCTAACCTGCTCTCTTCTAATGCTAGAGACAGCTTTGCCTGTTTTTTACATGATGGAGCTGTGCTTCTCATCCCTGCAAGCTAATTTTGATGTTTGCCTTGAGGCCATGGGGACTTTTGTATTGTATTTAATGTTTAAAGTCTAGTTGTTTTCTGGGCTAAGATCTTAAGATTCATTAGTTTGCCAATGACCATTAGGGCCTTGCCAATGGAGAGGGGCCATTTTTCATTTCTGGAAAGTTTCATGAGGTGGGTTTTGTCACTTGCTTTTCTTTGAAGGCTCCAATGACATGCCTTGAACCTCACCTCTGTGCTTGTGAGGCTCTTTAATCACTGCTCTCTGACCCTTTATGTCTTCTCTCTCCTTACTTTACAATATTTACCAAATCTCTATTCAACTATATTCCCTCAGGCAGCTCATGAGTTTGTCTCTATTTCTGATATTTGTCTCTATTTCTTTGTCTTTTTTTTTCCTGAGTTCAAAAAAATTATCATTCAGTTTTTTGTTTCTTTCCCATTTTGTTTATGTTTTATCTTAATTTTTGAAATTTCTGACATCCTGAAATGCTTGTATGAGGGTATTAATTCTCCTTGGAGAATTGTGTTATTTTGTTCTATTTCTGTTTCCTTTTTGTGGGTGGATTCATCAGTTGAATGCTTTGATTTAGATTTTCTGCTTATTCTCACATTTGCTTTGTGCAAACAAAGACTCTTCCTATTATTTGCACTGAGGTCACTTGGAGGATGTTATGAGTTTATGGGTTAAGAGAGACTTCTGTCACCATAGCAAAGTGTAGTTACTGGTGTATTGCTGGGGAGTGGGGGTGGGGGGCACAGAGAGTTCAAGGACTGTATGTCCTTTGGTATTTGCAATTCATTTCTGTTAAGAACTCTAAATTTTGCCCTTGTATTCTTTCTCTCCTTCTTCTCCATCTATATTACTTACTTTGTGACAAAATATCATGTCCAAAGCAACCTTAAGAAGGAAGGGAGGGAGGGTGGCTCGCGGTTTGAGGAGACACAGTCCGTCATGATGGGTGGACACCACAGTGGGAGTTTGGGGCAGCTGGCCACATTGTGTCCACAGCCAGAAGCCGGAGAGAGAGATGAATGCTCAGCTGGCAGCTTGCAAGTGTGTTCTTTCTGTTCAATCCAAGATCCACACCTGTGGGGTAATAGCACCCACACACTGGAGGTGCTTTCCTCTCAGTTAAACCTCTCTGGAAAGGTCCTCATAGACTTGCTCAGAGGTGTGTCTCCCAGATGACTCCAAACCCAGTCAAGCTGGGAATGGAGATGAGCCACCACATCCCGTCTCCATGAGCACCTTGTCCCTTACTTTGCACCTCTTATCCCAGAGCATTGGTGTGTCTCAGTCTCAGTGAGGGCCTGTCAGCTCTCTAGTGATCTGAAGAGATCAGTTGGCAACGGTCCTGTCCAAGATGAGCTTTCAATGCCTGTGACTAACTTTAGGACCACACTGGGTCTCTTGTTTCCTTCCCTCTTCTGTGCCTTCCTCCGAATTCTGCTCGATTTCCATCTATACTCCAGAACACAAACCAAGGCCAATCAAGAGCTACCTTCACTGTGGTGATATTGTGTTCCCCAAAATATTATGCACCCTAATAAACTTATCTGGGGTCAGAGAACAGAACAGCCACTAGATACAGAGGCCAGAAAATGGTGGCACACACGTCTTTAATTCTAGCATTTCTAAGGCAGAGATCCATCTGGATCTCTGTGAGTTTAAAGCCACACTGGAAACAGCTAATGTTGACTCACACCTTTAATCCCAGGAAGTGATGGCAGAAAGCAGAAAGGTATATAAGGCATGAGGACCAGGAACTAGAGCTGGTTAAGCTTCCAGGCTTTCAAGAAGCAGTTCAGCTGAGATCTATTTGGATAAGAACACAGAGGCTTCCAGTATGAGGAAACAGGATCAGCTGAGGAATTCGCAAGGTGAGGTGGCTGTGGCTTGTTCTGCTTCTCTGATCTTCCAGCATTCACCCCAATACCTGGCTCTGGGTTTGTTTTTATTAAGAAGACCTTTTAAGATTCACGTTACATTCACCTCAATACAGTCATTATTATTTTTCTCCTAATTTTGTGTGTGTGCTTTTGATGTATATATGGTGTTTGTGCATATGTGAAAATGGGTGCAGAGATTTATATGCATGCATGTATAGAGAATAGAGATGGATATGTGTAGATGGATCTTAAGTGGACTTATTAGTAAAAACAAACCTGGAGCTAGATATTGGGGTGAATGCTGGAAGATCAGAGAAGCAGAACAAGCCACAGTTACCTCACCTTGGCAATTCCTCAGCTGATCCTGTTTCCTCAGACTGGAAGCTTTTGAGTCCTCATCCAAATGGATCTCAGCTGAACTGCTGCTCGAAAGCCTGAAAGCTTAACCAGCTTCTAGTTCCTTGTCCTCACACCTTAAATACCTTTCTGCTTTCTGACATCACTTCCTGGGATTAAAGGCTCGTGTTGCCATGCCTGGCTGTTTCCAATGTGGCTTTAAACTCACAGAGATCCAGATGGATCTCTGCCTCTGGAATGCTAGGATTAAAGACGTGTGTGCCACCATTTTCTGGCCCCTATATCTAGTGGCTGTTCTGTTCTCTGACCCCAGATAAGTTTATTAGGGTACACAATATTTTGGGGAATACAATATCACCACAGATGTGTGTCTTCCTTTATTGTTCTCCATTATGTTTTTCTAGGACAGACTCTTTCACCGAACCCAGAGTTCACTGTTTGGCTAGCTGGTGGCTAGTGAGTCTCTGGGGTCTCTCTGTCTCCCCCAATCCTAGTGCTAGGGCTACAGGAGCTAGGGTTACATCGTGTCCATCTATGTGGTTATAGTGGATCTGAACTCAGGTCCTCTTGCTTATATGGCAGATACTTTACCAACTGTGCTATCTCCTCCAACAAATTAGCCTCCTGTCATTCATTTTATGTGGAAGGTTCATGTAATTTGAAGTCTGGGGTGTTTTCTGTTTGTTTACTAAATGGCACCATGATTTCTGAAGATGTACAGTAAGATTTGAGACTGACATCCAGTATGTTCTCAGCAACCTAGAAATGCTACAAGGACATCTGCGTGGCATGGAAAGGACATGCTTCTGGCCTGGACATTCCCAGGTCAAGGGTAAGAAGCTAGAAGCATCACAGACATCATAGAGAAGGAAGAGAGCACATTTCAGTATGTTTATGGTGGTACTTGATTTGGAAGCACTAGTGATGAACAGTGGACCAGCAGCAGCTAGAAGGTAGACTCCCACACTGGGCACTGAAGCTAGATGCAAAACAGTGCACCTAGTGGTTATCGATATAAATGAAATTGTAGGGAAGGAGAAACTGATGCATGGTGACATAAAACAGAAAAAGGATCTGCTCTGGGCTCAGGTGGTGGCTGGAGAAGCTAGATGCAAAGAGGTCTGAGGACTATTTGAGGGCAGCAGACATGCTGCTTATCTTGATTGACAAGGTAGTGGCATGGATGG
Organism: Peromyscus aztecus; assembly: GCA_902168405.1. NCBI lineage: Eukaryota > Metazoa > Chordata > Mammalia > Rodentia > Cricetidae > Peromyscus > Peromyscus aztecus. The sequence continues at coordinate 10,755 of CABHPQ010192649.1, forward strand.
ATGCTTTGTCAATGCGAGTCACTGAGGTGAGGTGCACCTTATCGTACAAAATCTCACCTCAAGATTGGTTTTACAAAGAGGCAAAGATAGATGGTGAGACGGCTCAGCAGGTAAAGGTGCTCGCTGCCAAGCTGATAAGATGAGTCCCCTTCCTGGGGCTCACGTGGTGGAGGGAGAGAACTTCCTCTCTCAAGTTTTCCTCTGACCTCCACACACATGCCGTGGCACATGAACAAGCCCCCTCAACACACACCCTCAAAAAATAAACAAATAAAATGTAGTTTCTAAAAGGCCAATATGTCTTCAGAAAACCCCAAAGCTAGGAGTGTTCATTTTCGTCTGGTTGCATGCACAGCAGCAAAGGAAGCATTTTAGACTCAGGGAGTCCTGTCCTGGATGTGATCCTGGATCTGTGGGGGAAAGAGATGAGGCATTTCAATTTAGGGCTTAGCCCCCTTCACACAAGAGGAATTGCAGGTCCACTATAGAGCTCCCAGGACACCCATCCTCCTCTCCAGGGGGTCCACTCACTGGAGGGACTGTTCCATCAGGCAACTGTGGCAGAAGCTAGTTCCCTCGACACCAGCCTTCACCATCCTCAGCACAGTGAGTCTTAGTCTCCCACTGAAATCTACAGGACTGATGGGGACCACTGACTTCTCAGATTGTTTCAACATGCTGGTCACTTTTCCACTACCAAAGAAGACAATGGGAAGTGAGCCCTAAACCATTTCTGAATGTACACATGGCAGAGGGTGTCAAAGGGTATGGAAGAGCTCAGGAACAGCTCCATGTGTCTACTTACAGTATCTACCTTACCGCTAAATTTTGGATGCCAAGAGATGACTAAAAATGGAGTTCCGTGACATGGGAAATCTGTGGGATAGGAGCCTCGTGGTGAGCACCACCAATCCTTTTGCCTTCAGCTCTGATAGGAAGCAGTGAGGGAGTTTCAGTCCACGAGCAGTGTGTTTTATCAACATTGGCAATAACAGTCAGAATGCTAGTGTTAACCATAGTCAGGAAAATGAGAGTGGCCAAAACCTCATGCCTCTAAATCTCTCTTCCAGAAGAATGAGTGTCTCATTTCTGAGTGAGTGTAAACTTTAACACAGGCAAGGAGCCTCCAGTTCTCATGGCTCTAACACAGGCTAGAAGCCTCAAGTTCTCGGGCTTCTAACACAGACCAGGAGCCTCCAGTTCTCAGGGCTCTAACTTTAAACTGCAGAAGGCCCCATTGTGAAGCAAAGCATGAAGAATGCAGAGCTCCTAGGTCTCACCACTTTCCTGCTTGATTGGAGTCATGTTAAGCTTAAAATATGTGTGTATAACACAGTGATGTATTTAATTCTTTTAAAATAAATTTCACTCTCATACCCATCATTTAGAGTCCATTTGTATGTGGGAGGGAAAACTTACATTAGTGCTAATATTAATAGGGGTTGTCATTAGGACCTGGGATTGGCATCGTTTAACTGCCTCACTCCTCAGAAGTCTGTATGTAGATCCCCAGCTTCACAGACTGGAGGATCAGGAAAATGTACTTATTTCTCAAGATGCTGGGGTTACACTCCACTAAACAAAGGAAACCCATGGGGATTGCGGTGAACATGACATGGAGTTATCAGCTGGAGGCTGTGTAGGAGACACAGGGGTGTGGCAGAAGTTGTACCAGTAGTGACAGTCAACATCGATGGCACAAGAAAACATGAGAAGATGTTGGAATGTCATGGTTGACATGCTGAACTTAGAAGGTGAGTTCCCACAGAGCTGGGCCCCAGGTATGAGGTTACTGCCTGGCTAGTGATGGTCTTGGAGCTGGAGGAGGGGGTGTGTAGAAAGTGATGATGCAGTGTCATCAAACTCTGTTCATCTACAAGATGGTGTCTTGCTGCAGGGTAAAGTGATGTGTCCAGGGAGGCGTTAATGGGAGGAGCCAGAATAGCCAATCAGAAGCAAATGAATAGAAAATACTGGAGCTAGCCTTGTCCTCAGCCATCAGGTGTCTCAAACTGGCAACTCTTTGACAACTCACCCCTCTGACAGAGGACCAATAATGGCCCACACTGGGTGTCTATGGCATGGCTCCTAGGCCACTCTGCCCTCGGGGTAGGAGCTACTGTTCTTGTGCACATTTCTCCCTACAGAAGCTTTTGGATGGTGCAGAAACAACTTCTTTTCTTACCTAGCAAAATCCAGACTTCCTTCACTGAATCAAAGGAGACCTCATTCTCTGCCCAAAGTGAAGGGTCCTTAGTGTCATCAGTCCTCATATCCATTCCTTCCCTGACACACTGTCCTGAAGTAGGTGCTCCTCAGACTCAGAAATAAATCCTAAACATGCAGGCTTGCCCAAACTACAGAGCAAAGATGGTCTCCAGGGGAACTCATGAAAGACAAGCACAGCAGGTGAGAATGGAGGTGCCACACCCAGAAGGAGGCAGAGCAGGAGGCAGGACAGCAGAGTCCCTCTGGCCTGGGTCTTGTCACCATCTGGGACATTGGAGCTGGGAAAGTGAGGACTCTGTCAAGTTAGTCCAAAAATGTTTTTCGAGAAAGAAGGAAGGAGAAATATAGAGACAAAGAAAACTAACTCCTAATAGATGAGTTTTCCTGAAGACAACGTGGTGCTGTGGATATCGCTCTGTATAAATAAACACTGATTGGCCAGTAGCCAGACAGGAAGTATAGGTGGGACTAACAGAGAGGAGAATTGAGGGAACAGGAAAACAGAGAGGGAGACCACCTGGAGCCGCCGCCAGGACAAGGAAGATGTAAAGTGCCGGTAAGCCACAAGCCATGTGGCAAAGTAAAGATTAATAGAAATAGGCTAAATGTAAGAGTAAGAGCTAGACAATGATAGGCCTGAGCTAATGGCCAAGCAGTTTAAATAATGTAAGAGTCTGTGTGTTTATTTTATAAGTGGGCTCCGGGACTGGCGGGACTTAGAGGGAGCTGGAGAGAAATTCTACAGCTACAACGTGGCTCTGGGCACGCTGGACAGGGTTTCCTGGTGTACCTGGGTATAGGTGGCTATGTTTAAATGGAAAAAACTATAGCCCTTCTGATCTGTGGGAAGATGAGGGGCAGTGACTGGACTTCAATAGGGAGTCACATAGGACAAGGTGCTGGACAGCAGAGAGGGAATGGGGGTTGGGTTGCTTCTGCTGCTCAGAGCTCTGGAGTACAGACTGAAGGATTTGGAACTCCTAAGTGAAGGGGGTTGGTATCCTAATGGCCAGTCTGAGTCCTCCAGGAGGACCAAGCTCTTGAAATTCTGTCCTTGCTAATCATGGAACGGAGGAAGAGGGAGGAAGGGAGGGAGGGAGGGAGACAGGGATGGGACAGGAGGGAGATGGGGGAGGAAGGGAGGGAGGGATGGAGGGAAGGGGGAGGGAAGGAGACAAGGATGGGACAGGAGGGAGCACACTGTTTCTTTCACCTCTAAATACAAGTGAGAAGCAAATGAATGGGCCTAAGATGCTCATGAAGAAAAGGTGCAGGTGAGGTGTTCACTGGCTGAGGTCCCAGGAATCACATGTGCCCCCCAGACTGGCATTGCTTGAGCCTTCACTGTGGGAACTGTGAAAAACTCCATCTGAACAGCTGAGTTCTTTCCTTCTGTGCACATGGTAACTTGGGAGCGAAGGCGTGTCCACAGCTGCCAGAAAGGAGAGCTCCTTGCCATGTGCCCTATGTATCTCTGCAATGCTCACACTGGATTCTAACAATGGGGGTTGGTTTGTGCCATCATCATAGCCCATGTTCTGCTTCTGGGTGGTTCATGGTAGAGCTTTCTGTGACTAGGAACCAAGTATCCCCAAGCATCTCAAGTTTATGGGCAAGTTGATAGTTCACATAGTATTCTCCCTCTGTCTTGAGTGACAGTCAATATTTCCCAGCTACAGGGAGGACAGGAACCATGTGCTCTCTGGATGCAAGCAGGTACGTTGACACAGGGTGTTTGCAGGAGTGGGGACAGCACACAGCACTGTCAGGGGATACAAGGTGGCCCATGCTCTACTGTGAAGTATCTCTAGACAAAAATAAAAAATGTATGGTCCAAGCTGGAGAGATGGCTTACTGGTTTCCCAGAGGATATGAGTTCAGTTCCCAGTACCTACACTGGGCAGCTCACAACTGCCTGTAACTCCAGTTTTAGGGGACCTGACACCCTCTACTGGTCTCCTCAGACACTACACTCACATGGCATATACTCACACAGACACCACACAAAAATTAAAACAAAATCTCAAGTACTATTTAAAAAAGAAAATGTATGCTCTTACTTTTGTGGTCTAGTTATTGTTACTCAGAACTAATTGTAAATTAAAATCTCAGTCAGAACGGAATCAGAATATCAAATCTCTATTTGCCATTGTTTTCAAAGCCCTGAACCACAGGCTTTGTGGACCAAGCTAAAGTAGTTGTGAACAGGTATTTTCTACATGCAAAATCTGCTTCCAGTCCTGTGTGTTGTAGCTTGGCTGCACAGGCAGAATTATTCAGCCTCTTCAAAGTGGAGTCAGTCAATATAGTCACTCCCCTCTACTTTAGAATCCAATCACTGAGGGTCATGAAGGTCAACCCTGACCTCATCACGCAGAACTAAGTCACACATGTGCTTGTGTATGGGGAAGGGTATACAGAAACCACATCAGCCATGAGAATGCCTAGGGCAGAGGGCTCAGTGAGGCCCAGTCATGTCTGTCTCCAGTTTTAATACTTAGACCCTGGGGATTCTGGAAGCTGACAGCAGGAGAGCTTGGGGGAGCATCTGTCCTCTTGACAGTGCAAATGCATACACATTGGGTGGACACTGCACTTGAACTTTCCAGAGTTGATCTTTTCCAAAGCTAGCAATGTGGGCTGAAGTAGTCCCTCATGTTTTTAATTAATTTGTAAGACTGTCATTCACAGTAATTAGTTTCATCATGTTGTCTTCATACACACATGTCATTAGGATCCATTTCCACTTTTCTCCTCCCTACCACGCTTCCCTCATGCTTACCTACCCCCTCTGGGGTCTCCCTTTCTTCCTCCAGTTAGTTCCCCTTCTGCTTATCTATCGCATGTACTCCATTACCCTATCCCCATCATATCCCTTGAGATTTCCCCCTCCACTCTTATGATCCCCTTTGTAGTTTCATGGCCTACACACATATGTAAACACACACACACACACACACACACACACACACACACACACACATTAAATTTAGAATCCACATATAAAAGAAAACATTTGTATTTGTATTTCTCAAACTGTCCAGGAAAGAAGGTATCCATTCTTGTCCAGGTTCTGCTAGTGAATTTGCCCTGGACAAATCTAGTCATTACCCTGTGCCTTAGTTTCCCCAAATGAAGATTAGGTCTATCATCCACTGCAGACTGCTACTGTGCCTCTGGGCCATGGGCCATACCCTGTGGGGAGTGCTGCTCTCTCCTGATGGCTTTGGGTTATTTGTCAGTGTGATCAATGGTCTATGAGGAGAATGCTATTCTCACCACAGGGAGGTTGTAGGATCAGTCCTGGTTTTCTGTGTCCTCCGGACTGTGGCTTAGGCACCTCACTAGCAGTGAGGACACAGGGCACATACTAACCCACTGTGGACATGCAGCATAAGTGATGAATAAGCTGATGCTTTAAACTATGACCTCTCTAGGCCGCTTGTTACTGCAGCATGCCCAAGCTTACCCTGACTATCACACTCTGTCACCTTAATGATAGAAGGCAATCTTGAGCACTTGAAAGATCCTATAAAAGGAGATTCCAAATCCTAGCACTGAAGACCTGTGCCTTAATTACAGAGACTTACATTTCCTCATCTGTCAGAAAAGATGTGAATGCAGTTACGTCATTACTAGGAGTAATCACACTCAGAAGGAATGGCAGCCAGACCCAGTTCTTAAAGGACTGGATGAGATAAAATGTGGTTTCTCTTCATCACTGTGAATGGAAATTAGATGGCAAGGCAAAGGGCTTACAGAGAGATATAGAAAGATTCCTGCTGAGACAAAGAAAGCATCACCAGACTGTAATTATGTGACAGAGAAGTAAGCCTTCTCCAAAGCAGGGTGGAAGCAGACCTCTGTTTATACAAAGGAGGCAGAGGGATCCAGACCAGATCTGGACCAAAGCCTGGCATCCAGGCAAGTAGCAGGTTGCTACAGAGTGATGGCTAGCATCTACAATAGGATGAGAGGCCCAAGGAGCAGGGATGGTGTGAGCCTGATACTCCTCGGGTGGACATTGAAGCCCACAGGGGAGGGGGCTTCATTTTAGGAGATCACACTTTAAAACAACCTACAGTAAGAAGAGACTTGCTGGGAACTCAGGACTGAAGAAGACTGGGCCCAGGGATCAGAGTGAAGATGCCTTTGCTAGAATTGGCATTCTTATTGTGGCTCCTTGAAACAGGCAAGGGCTGAAGCCTAGCCCTGGTCAGGGCACAGATCTAAGACTGGGGAATGGACCACCAACAGAGACAGGTAGTAAGTAGCCCCCACATATCCCACAAGGCAGATTAGAAGGCTATAAGCAGGAGCCACTGGAGTTTCCCACCCTGGGCCAGTCTCCTGAGTTCCCTCCTCCCTGCTTTACTCATCTACAGCCTCTGGGAACTGTACTTGCCTTAGAAGTTAGATGGCCAGGCAGTATTTGAGGACAGCTGCACATCAGCTGTCAATCACAGCTGTTTAACCATTCTCAGGCCTCAGTTCTCAAGCTGCCCCACACATGAGCCCAGCAGCATGGTAGATGGTAAGCAGGTCTGCAGCCAGAGCTGTTCTCTGAGCATTTTAAGAAAGGACTGTAGTCACACCAGGACACTCTGAGGGTGGAGTTCTGGGGTTTAGTCACTTTCGTATTGCTCAAAAATTTCATGTCCTAGCACAGGACAACTACCCAAATCTACCCAAATCCTAAAAGCACTGAAGATAGTGAGTAGCAGTCTTGGGTTCAAGTCCAAGTATGAGACCTGGGGTAAGTTGTCTGGCATCCCTGAGCCTCATCATTCTTGTGTTTGGAGTGGGGCTGAATGTTTCCGTCCAACTTAGATCCAGTTATATGAAGGTCCTGAGCACACCGACAGGTATGGTGAGGATTTTGCACAGGTCATTTTTTTTCTTTTGTCTCTTACTTTCTGTAATATCAAAAATAATTTTGTGCAATATTAATAGCTCACCCAATGTTTTGCTGTCTTATATTGAAAAGGATTAGGAACATTGCCTTTTCTGGAGCCCTTTGAACAGAGAAGATTCACACTCGGGGACTTTTGTGACTTCCTGAGTACTCGTCCAAGGCAGTTCCTTCTCCTCCCATCCCTTCTCATCTGGAAACACCGCAGACCAGAAGAGGCTGGTGCTGGGTGTGAGGTTCTGGAAATAGCTTCCCCCACCCCTACCCCAAGCCAACATCTGCTAAGTCACTGTGATGTCGTTTTCCCCCGCACCCCCTAAAGCTGCACCACAGCACCGCGGGAAAACGCACTGGCTTTTCCCAGGCAGCAATGAAATTGTAGAATCCTGGGCCACATGCATCCGTTGATCATTTAGGAGGATTATCCTCTTGATTGATGACCTTCGAGAGCTCGCCCATGACAGGTCTTCAAATTACCCAGCTTGGCTTCAAGAACCCAAATGTGGTAATAAGTACATGTCAATTCCACCAGCCCCGCAGTGCTTCCCTCCAGGAAGATGAGTGATCAAAGCGCTATTTTAAAATTAGCCAGCTGATGACCTTTCCATCCTGCCATGCTCTGGAAATGTCAGCATTAGCAAAATCATGGGGAACAACTGCGAAGCTCCTTGTCAGGAATGAAGCCGGTGAGGAGTGGGGAGAATCCTTCATCCCATTCCCGGGGATCACAGCCACCACCATGGCCCTTGCGGGTGTGTGATGAAAAACCCTGGGAGCTTAAAGGAGAGCGATGCTTGGGTTTCAGGTGGGGGAGGAAATGGAGCTATCAGGAATGCTAATCTCCTTGATGCAGCTTAGCTTCACTCAACCTGCAGAATGCTCTGGACGCCTTCTCACTGCAGGAAGAAGAAACACAAAGAGCCTATGGGGTGCACAAAAGAGATATTTGTCTCAGTTACTTGGTCAGAGTTCACGAGGATGTCTTGGATGTGATCATAAATTTGTGTCCGATGATAGCAATCGAAGCACAGTGTTGTAGTGCTCCAAGTGCTGCATTTAGCTAATGTGGGCTGCTGAAATGAACAGGAAGCTATGTCAGAGCAGGAATCCCATTTGATGTTTCTCTGTGTCCAGGCCCGGGTTTCTCCCTCCTGTTGTCAGTTCTCAGTGGCTCTGCCTATACTATGTGAAACAATGGTTCAGACAAAGTTAATACATATTTTTAAATTTTGATTGTATGTAGATGTCTGTGTGTGTGTGTGTGTGTGTGTGCGTGTGCACATGTAAGTGCAGATACCCAATGAAGCGTGAGACACCTGATCCCCTGGAGCTGCTGTTTCAGGTGATTTTGCGCCCTCTGATATGGATGTTGAGGAATGAACTCCAGTCCACTGGAAGAGCAGTGATCTTAGCTGCTGAGCCATCTCTCCAGCCCCAGTGAGGAACTTAAAAATGAGGTTGTTTTCTAGTGATAAATGACAAGTAAATGTGAACTTCCATCCATCTGCAAGTAAACCAGGAGTGTCAGGCACCACAGGCCTTGGATTTACACCACCCGAGGTTTTTTGAAGGTTAACTCTATGCTTTACAGGATTTGATAGAAAACACCCATCTGTTGCTCTGTAGGTGGCTTTGTGAAGTATCACCCTGTCCATAAGGTTCCCCTTGACCACACCCAATGCATCCTTTCCTCCCATCATCCCACACCCACTCCTAGCCTAGTGATCTCAGTAGTAGCACGCTCACACTTGCTTCCTTTTAGAATCCCCAGACTTTCACCACAATTCCTGGAGAACAGGCTTTGGCTGGGTCTACAAGATTAATTTCCCCACTCTGCAGTAATAGAGTCATGAAGACAGACCCTCAGGCATTCTCTAGCCACCTCAGTTCCCATCTGCCTTGCTGCACCCTTGGCTTTGGGACGACTTTCCATCTGTAGCCCAACACTAGCTCCAGTTCAGTCTCTCTGGGATGAGCTTGATCCGGCAGTCTAGCCTCAAGAGCCTCAGTAGACAGCATTGCACAGACAGGTGGTGAGCTGGTCTGCATGTCCCTATCGAAGTGACCCATCATCTTCATCCTAGTGTACCATGCTGCCTCCCCACCTCTACCGGAAACCCTAGAATGGTGCAGTAGGTGGCCATTGACCACCGTATTGCCCTTTTCTCAGTAATAGATCGTTAATCCCCAGGCTGTCCCATTCTAGTTCCTAGCATTCATTTCTTGGGTGATGTGTGGCAACGGGCGCAATGTTTGAGGGTGGTACAGAGAACTCACCGAATTCAGCCTGCTGCAGGAAGATGCAGCTAGTATAGCTCAGAGCCTCATCTAATACCTTGATTTTTTTTAACTGAAATGGCCTCCAACTTGCCGCTCTGCCTTCAGCCTCCTCAGATCCAATCCAATTTTCCTGCTTTGCTCAGGATTTCCTGTAGAAATATCTGATTTGCAGATTGCAATGGGATGGGACCATCTTCTATGGAAGATGTATGGGCATTTTATGTCTGGCTCCATCTCCTCTTGGTTTTCTCTCTCATTCCTACAACATAGGGTGCTGTTTTCAACCCATGGCATCCTCCTGACTGTTCCCTCTAGTGGCACAGCCATCTGCCCTGGCACACACCTTCACACACATCCATGTTTTCTATATGTAGCTCACTTTGCCTGGGAACCGGTGCTTCTGCCTCTAGAAAGAGAGCAACAATGCTCACAGAATCTCAACACCACTGGTCCTTCTGTGAAGGCATCTCAACTGCAGGAGGACCCGGTCACCTCACAGAAAGCTCCTCCATGGATAGGATTGTCTTAATCCCTCTTTGCTGCCCAGTATTGGTGACATCCTGGGACAAACACAGCAGTGATACGGATCAGTGAAAATGGATTCAACTCCAAGAACATGTGTTGTTCAGCCAACTGTGCACCCTCTTCACACACCTAGAGGGATGCTAGAAAGCTAATGTGATAAAGCAGTTAACAGTTCTTATGGGACACACGTGGCTTACAAGTTCAAACTGATATCAAATTAAATTAGAGTAAGTATACACTTAGGATTTAGTCTTTATCCAGGAAATAAACCACTATGAGGTGGTAACAATTTCCTCAAATTTCTTAGATGAGAAAGTTCTCATTACTGAAGAGGTGTGGTATGCACAGATTATACCAATGACATGCTAATCAGATTTTAATTAGCACTGACATCATGTAGAGGAAGGTGCAGTGTACTGTTAGAGCTAACTGCCTAATAACATCATAGTACTTCTAAGAACAGTAGTAGCTAAAGAAATGAAAGAGAGTGGCTTTTCCATTTTCCAACAAACAGCAGCATTTTCCAGCAGGTAGCCTGGCAGATGTGCAGCTCTTGGGGCTGGTTGGTGATATAAAGAGAGATGGAAATGGCTTACCTCCGTGTTGGAGGATATGACAGAGCAGCTAAGATAATACTCCGTGTGCTGTGATACTTGAGTGTCGAGAATAGATTTTGTTCAGCATATACCACCATTCAGGAGACACCTTGAGTTTTAATTCTGGTTTGGGTTTTTCTTAAAGTAACATTGAGCAGAATTCTGTGCTCTGCACATCTCTGGCCTTCTCTCCAGAGTCTCCAGGAATGAGTTACTGTGGTGACATACCTCCGAAAGACCTTCACTCACAACTTTTTCATAACTGAGTCCAGTGCTGCTGTGTAGATCATATTGAGTAGACAGGGTGTATCAAGACACAGGAGAGCAGGGACAGCCCAATCTTAGTGGGGCAGTCCATGATAACATCAGAGTCTGTGGGTACATGGGGGACTAATTTCCATGAGGTCACCTTGACTTCTCTCTTCACTCTGGTTCTGAAGAACCATTGAATGTTAAAGTTAGCCCCACTGGGTCTCGCCAACTTGATACCATCAGTAACATGCCCTAGTTTAAAGCTAGCTCCTGTCTCTATAGCCTATTGCAGGATGTCGTGACAGGACTCAATCCTCGGAACATACCCAGGGCCTGTTCCCTTTAAGATGCGGTTCTAGTTCTCACTAGATGCACACTGCTCCTCTACTTAATCTGCAGTATCTCTGCTCTCTAAACACACACACACACACACACACACACACACACACACACACACACATCTTCAGCAGTGTGAAACATAGTCTTTTGACCTTCTCCTAGGGCTGTGCTCTGCCAACCCACCAGCCAAGTCCAGGCCTGGTTCATGCCTTGTCCTGCTGCACTGCATGTGGGCCATGGACTTTGAAGTCCATGAGCTCTATTCCTGCATTCTTCCCACTCCCTCAGCAGCCCAGGGCACTGGCTATTCAAGCTGAGTGTCCTCAGGCCAGAAGCTCCCAATCGTCTATGTCCTCCCCAGGTCCAGAGGGTCTGTATCCTAGGCAGCCAGGCTCTCCCTTATTCTCTTTTCCAGCCTGGAGTCAGAATTTCTCATGATGTCCTAGGCTTTGGGCCTCTTCAGTTTTCTACCCCATAGGTAAAACGTCTTGCATTAAACTTCCTGGACTTGGATTGACACTAATATTAGCACCAGGAGCGGCCACAAGAAAGGACACTCAGTGTGGTATAAAGATTTCTCGGGCCCTGCCCTCAGACTGGATGGCCATGATGAGCATTGTGCAGACCTGAATGGATGTACTAGCTACAAAGTTCATGCTGATATCATTATTGATCAAATTGGCACCTGGGCTTGATGGATATGAAAGAGTCACTAGAAATTCAAGTATTTTCATGATGGCTGTGGGGATTGTGGATGGAAAAATGCTCCTGGGAACTCTACAGAGCATGTGGAAAGATTGGACAAACCCCAAGCTTTAAAGCTTCAGGACAAGCCATGAGCCGAGAAAGCAGGGCTCTCCTGGATACCCCTGCAAAGCATGCTCATCCTCACTGTCACAAACCCAGCCTTTCTCAGTCAGGCCCATGCTCAGCCATGTCGGCCACTGTAATATGAATCTCTCATGTGCTAGTTTGAGTGCTCATTCTCCAGCAAGTGACTCTGCCTTGTGGCACTATGGAAGTTTTAGCAGGTGGGAACTGACTGGCAGGAAGTAGGTCCTAGACACAGGATTGTGAAGGTTAGCCCAGCCTGGGTCCCAGCCTGCTTTGTGGTCTGCCTCTGTATAAGCATCTTTATCCCATTCCAGCCATCATGGATGGAGCTGCACCCAAGCCATTACACTATGATGGGCTAGAGTTCCCTGAAACTATGATACAAAATAAGTATCTTCTCCCTTAAGGTGTCCTTCCAGGTGTCTGCCACACCAAGAAAAGTAATCAAAGTGTAGTTTGGTCCCTCAGGATGCTTTCATAAGAGATGGACACTGATGGGGGTGCACGGGAATAAACAAGGGACATAAACAAAACTGAGCACTCTGTCTCCCCATAAATAACCCCAAGAATCATTTGCCATTGAAATGACTGAAAACTGCCTACCTGCCCTGTCCCCAAGTCTGAAAATAGCACACATTTGATAAAATATTCTTCAGTAGCTTAATCTAGGACAGTTACCCTGCAAGTGCATATCTATTTCCTAAGAACCCACCTTAGCCACCCCATGTTACCCTTGGACTTGTGACTATGGTCCATGTCAGCTGTGGCAGGAAGAAGGTACAGAGACAGATCTGGGGAGATATCACATATCTCTGGCAGGGGAGGGGAGTGTCTACTAGTTTATACTGAAGAAAAGAATTCTAAGAGGACAGCACAAGGAGACTGTGACATTGAGAGGATGCCAAGTCTAGACTGAGCACTCTGGCAGGGGTTTCACTTATGTGGCTGAAAGGACTCTAGTAGTTTCCCTGGCTTGTCAACAGACATGATAAACCCCAGGGGCCTCCATTCCATACAGACAGAATGGCAGTGCTCTTCTGAAATTGTTTGTACTAAAGGGTCTATGAAGTATACGTGTCAGTGAGGGGAAGAGGTTGGTCACTGCAGGGTCCCAGGTGCGATCCTTGATGTTGTCATTGACTCATCCTTCTTGATCTCATTGAAGGGACAGGCTCTGGAGCAACAAGGGGCCATCACTTCACTTGCTGGCAAAGGCAACAGGGACAAGCTGGAAGCCAGAGAGTTTAACTCACAGATAGTTGTAGCAACATTCAACTGGCCTTGACATCCCTAGGAATGATGTACAGAATCGGCTACTCCAACAGTACTTGGTACATGTCTACACAGCAAGAATAAAACCAGACTGATGGCAGGAACCAAGCTGAGTTATTCCACGGAGTTCTGCTTTCCACCCCGTGTCTGAGAGGTAGACCAGAAGCCTTTGGCTGGAGATGCCAGGCACACCGCAGAAAGATCCAGAGAGACTATCATAACATTATTCTCTCAAACCTTTTCTAAATGGATCTGTGGTTGTTTGCTAAGTGACTATGTTCTGAGTCAAAGAAAATGCCCAGCTCACTCAGGTTTTCTAGACTCTTACAGATTTGTGTCATCTCAGCGTCACCCTCCTCTACTCTGTGATGGCCACTCATACTGTGGTTGACGGTAGTCAAGTATTTTGATGAAACTTAGAGTTTCATCCTGGGCCTATTGAGTTGTCAAACCTACCTTAAAATTTTCTTCTGAGTTCCAGAGTTAATAGCAGAATAGCCATCTTGGGCAGCATGGAGTTCCCATGTATAATGTGGGTTGTTATCCTTGGAAGCAGCAGGTGGGTGATCTTGGAAAGTCACCCGTGTAGCAGAACACTGAATTACAAGGGATGAACATCCTTGAAGAGATTATAGATGAGATCCATCACCAAAACTTGGAGAATTCAGGGGTGCTAATAGAAATTCAATATTTGTTTAACTATCTTCTGTGCTCTATAAAGAAGGTGGGATCTGAGAGAATGACTGCAGATTATTATAAATTTAATCAATTGCTAGCTCTAATTGAAGCTGCTGTTTCAAACATGTTTGCCTTACTGGAGCAGATCAATATGTCTCCTGGAACACGGTTTGAAGGTATTGAACTGACAGATTATTTTTCCTCTCTACCAATTTGCAATCCTGAAAGATTTGCTTCAGCCTGGCAGGGCCACTAATGCACCTTCACAGTTTTGCCTCAGGGCGACACTGTCTCTTCTGCATTCTGCCGTAAGCAATCCTCCATGGTGCCCTTCTCTTGGCAGTCCTGGAGGACTGCACTGCTTTTGCCAGGCTGGTAAATGTGCACATTAGACAGGAAGAAGAGGACGTTGCAAGTAAGATGTGCATCAGAGGGTTGGGATGGGGTGGGGGACTGGCAGAAAAATCTAGAGTTGCATCATATCCTGGAGTTTCTGAAGGTCTGGAAAGTGCCAAAGTAAGCTCTCTAACATGAAAGGGAAGCTGCTACAGTGTTTCAAGTCTCTCTCCAGCTTTAAAAATTATTTTAATTACAATATAATTACATAATCTCCCCTCTCCTCCCTTCTACTCTTTTCTTTCTCTAACCTATTCCTCTTAAATGCAGGACATCTTTTTCTTTAATTATTATTTACATATTCTCTATGTATGTGTATGTATATAAATGAGCAAATATATGTACATATGTATGGATAGATAGATAGATATTTAGATAGATATAGATAGATAGATAGATAGATAGATAGATAGATATGACATGATCTGCTGACTCCATTTGATGTTGTTTGTATGTGTGTTTTTAGGACTGACCACTTGGTATTGAATAACCAATTAAGGGGTTCATCTCTGGGAAAGACTAGTTCTCTGTCTCTCTCAGTAGTTGTTAATTGCTTGTAGCTCTTCATCTAGGGAAAGGGCCCCATAGGATTTCCCCATTTACGTTGTCATGTCAGCCGGTATTGCCATTGTTCAGGTCTTCTTTCGGCAGCTATGTTGTTGAGATTCCATGGCTGTAGCTTCCCTGTCATATCCCTAACACATTTTCTCCACAGCATTCTTGGCCCTTTGGCTCTGACCATCTTTCTGCCTCATTTCTCTGAGATGTTCCCTGAGCTTTAGTTGTAAGGTTAGTGTTGCCAACTATCCATGGCTAGTGAAGTCATCTATCTTGGAGGAGAAGCCACTATCACCGCTTTCCTAAACCAGCATTGTTCCCAGCTGCGTTCTAAATACTTGTCCTTCTGCCCTGGGTAGATGTAGCTCTCGACCCTCACCAAGGAAGTTTCTTTTCCATTAACAGAGATCTACAGCTGGTCAAGATGCAGAGAACAATCGACTATGAGGTCCCCAGTCCCAACCAATACAACTACAGCTTGTGGAATTATTAATGCCCACACTATCAAAAGAATCACAATTCTGCTTTGGCTCTTAGAGCCAATATGTATCGCATAAGAAGGTACTCTACAGCATGCATGGCACACTCTAACTGGTCCCTGCATTCCCCATGAGATCAGCATTTCTGAGTGGGGATCATTACAATCAATCCCTCTGTAGGGATTTCAGTTGCATATCTTCCACTGGGCACCAAGACACAGGGGCTGTGCAGCACCCAGGCCTCCCATATAGAGCACAGTGCAAACTGGAGCACTAACCTAGCCTCTTCCAGCCAGTGGATGGCAAAGTTGAGCCGGCATCAGCATCCTCAGGATGTGCTAAGTCATATTACTGTCCCCACTTGCAGAACTCTTGACTTAGTGGACTAGGAATTTACATTTCTGGTGAATCCCTTGTGTGACACTGTTCCCACACACAATGAGTCCAACTGCTACAATCCCTGGGAGTAAAGATATTCTCTCTCTTGAAGGTAACTCTTTCTCTTGTCTGAGTCTTCTGGATTTCCCAGGACTGCCCTAATAAGGTGGTACAGACAGAGTGACTAGAAACAGACATGGATTATTTCCTTGGTGAGGGGGATGAATGTCTGAACTCAAGGTGCCTTCAGGAACATTCTCAAAGTGCACCCACAAAGCTTCTGTGTTATGAATTGTGCATGCATTTGTAATCAGTCTTTGTTATCACATGACATCAAGATGTCTCGGCAAGATACATGTCAGCCAGAGGATGCCAGAAGTGTCTTTGCTATCAATATCTTCTAAGGCCACAGTTATTCTGAACAGGAGGCTCAGCCCACCTGACTCCAATCTGACTGGTTTTTTGAAAATAGATTTTTTTCAAACAATATATTCTGATTACAGTTTCTCCTCCCCCAAGTCCCTGTAGATCCTTTCCACTTCCCCACTCATTCAAATCCACACCCTGTCTTTGTCTCTCTCATTAGAATAGAAACAGACATCCAATAATGATGATGTTGATAAAATAAAAACAAAAACAGAATATGACAACAAAATAAACTAACAGAAAAAGCATGAGAAACACATATAGACATAAAGACACACACATTGGCACAGAGAGAAATTACATAAAAACACAAAACTGGAAATCATAACATATACACAAAGAACCTGTCTAAAATATATGAGGAACTCAAAAAAACTGGAAATGAAGAAAACAAATGACCCAATTAAAAATGGGATACAGATCTAAACAGAATTTTCAAAAGAAACACAAATGGTTGAGGAGCACTTAAAGAAATGTTCAACATCCTCAGTCATCAGGGAAATGCAAATCAAAACAACTCTGAGATTCCGTCTTACACCTGTCAGAATTGTCTAAGATCAATAACACACGTGGGAACTCATGCTGGAGAGGATTTGGAGCAAGGGGAACACGCTCCCGTTGTTAGTGGGACTGTAAACTTATACAGCCACTGTGGAAATCAGTGTGGTGGTTCCTCAGGAAGCTGGGAATCGATTCATCTATACCATTACCGGGCATATACCCGAAGAACTCTACATCCTACTACAGAGACATGTACTCAATTATGTTCATTGTTGTTCTATTCATAATAGCCAGAAATTGGAAACAACAAAGATCTATTTATCAACAGATAAATAGATAAAGAAAATGTGATACACTATGAAATATTACTCAGCTAAATTTTACTTAGTTAAAAAAATGAAATCATAAAATGTTCTTCTAAGGATCATAACAACAAATGACTCTTAATGACATTGTGCTACATTCATAGATCATTATCTTGCTTAGCCATCAACAGTGAAGCTTCCTCCTGGGGTGAATGGTAACAAATACAGAGACCCACAGCTGAACAATGTGTGGAGAATAAGAAACCTTGGAACACTCAGTCCTAAATTGAGTGTCTCCATCAAATCCTTCCTCTTAAGGTTCAGGGAACTCTACAGAGGAAAATGCAGGAAGATTATAATCACCAGAGAGGATGGAGGACAAGGAAACAAGGACTTTTAAACATAGCAGGACTGAAACACATATGAACTTACAGAGACTGAGGCAGCATGCACAGGTCTGGACCAGAAGGAGTCTCAGGGCAGCAAGGGAAAGTGAACACAAGCCCCACTCTCTATCCCTAACCCAGAAGCTATCTCCAATTAATACCACTCACAGAAGAAAACTTAGTTTTCTTCGATGGAGTCTCACTGGGGATAGAAACCACTCTCAAGGGCAGGCCCCAGGCTCAGCACTAGATGGCCAACACAAAACGAACTTTGGCATCATGGGAGGATCTTTGTCTCAAAATGCTTTGTTGGGATTTTTCCCCTGACTTTCTATGAACCTGTCAACTCTATAGTGATTATATTCCCAAGTCAGGTCTAGTTGTAGAGTGAGACACATTCTGGCTCTTTCAGCAGTGACCCCTGCCATTTCCCCTTCCTCTTTGCTCTACAAATATCACTTCTTGAAGATAGTTCTGACTGAAATATGGAAACCAACTAGAGACAGACTGCTGGTAGGTAGCACACTGAGTACAGACAGTCAGAAAGGCAGGAGAAAAGGATCCTCCAAAGCTGTAAAAAACTGAGCTTGCTGGGTATCGACTTAGAGACATCCAGAGGTACAAAGCTGTGCTCACTCACAGTCACTTTCTGATGTTCTCCTGGGTGGCCCTGGATAGAAAAGGAAAAGCACTGGAGTGCTGGTGACAGGGAAGAGATGTGGGTGCCATTCCTAGAACAGACACAGAATATAAAGGTACCTGTGCCTTGAGCGCATGCTCACAAAAGTGCATCCACAAGGAAGAGGCTATCAAGAGCTGGGAAGGAAAGACGACACACTCCCCATCTTTCCCTGGTCACTCCTAAGCTTTCTCTGTGGGCCCAAGTAGTGATGTAAAGTGCTCATGTGACAAGGGAGCCCTGAAGGGGCCCCATGGTGTGTAATTCCCAGACCAAATTTTACTGGTTGTTATGATGTGATGTGCGTGCCTAGCCTGACAACAGTACAGCACCTGGCTCAGGGTTGATGAGATCGAACTGCTTCTAGATGTGGTGTGGCTTTCCATGGCCAAACACTTCCTGCAGCACTCACAGGTGGACTCCATGAATTCCGGTACTTGTTACCATGCCACTTCTGACCAGGAAACCCATTTACAGCAAAGGAGTGTGAGAACAGAATAGCTCCCTTGGCAGCAGGGGCTTACTACTCATTGCCCTGGAGGATGGCTCTATCCCAGAGACTCCATGTGTCAGAAGCCTTAGCGAAGCACTGTTTTCCAGCGGGGTCCTGAGAGGGTGGAGCTCTGGGTTGAAATCCGTCACCTACATAGTGAGCAATCCCCCAATCAGGGTGTGTGCGGTCAGAATGGAAGCACAAAGGGCTCCTGTGGCTGCCGTGTCTACTCTCAGTCCATCTCTGTTGCTGTAATAGAAAACCTCAAGCTGTCATTAACAGTGAATGGGGATTTTGTTTCATTGTTTTGAAAGTTGGGAAGTTCACTATTAAGATGCTGAGAGACTTTCTTGTGTGCCCCCACAGTAGGGTGGGGGGGGGGTGAGATGAAGGACGGACGGTAGAAAGAAGAGGTTCTTTCATAACAAAGCTACTCTCTTGATGTCAGCATGAATGCATTCACGGAGGTGGAGCCCGGAAGCCTTAGCCGAATTTGAAGAGTCTACCCTCTGATATTCTCTTGTTGGCAATTAAATTGTGTCATGAGTTTTGAATGAGGTGCATATTTGAACTATAGCATTAGTAATCCATCTGTAACTCTAACAAAAAGTGGAAACAGTGGCCTGACAGTCAGGATGTCTCTGGACATCAGTGTGGAAGGCAGACTCAGGGGAATCCCTGGGTTGGTGTGCTGATACCTGCTGCAGAGCATACAGGGGACTGGCTGGCATCATGAAAGCAGGGACTATGAGGCTGGGCCTTGGAATGGTCTAGGGCCATTGCCTTAGCACCTCTGTAATTCACAATGAAACTGACAGAAACCATAGCAACCACAGCACAGAGAAGGCAAAGAAGAAAGGAGTGGACCACTGAAGGCTGTCACTGTGCGGGAACAAAGGCCAGGGCCACCTCAGTAAGAAATCAGATGAGTTATGGCTGCGAGTGAGGATGGGAGCAGGGAGAGGCATCAAGAAATGATGGCCTCCACCACAGAAAAGGACCAAGACATCTCCACACAGCCTGTTTCTTCTGTTGCCATCTCCTTTGCCCTCCTGTGTGGACCCCCATGATGTGATTAGACCTTGTTATTGGGCTCTACCTGGTTATGCCATGGCTATCTCCATATCTCATAGTCACTTATGAACCATATCTGCAAAGTCCCTTTTGCCACAAGAAGGTGAGTCCACAGTGCTGGAAGAGAAACCTCTGGCTTTGGTCAGACTCAGTGTGATCACCAGAGGAGGCTGGTAGTTTGAATGTAATCGGCCCCCGTGAGCTCATGGGGAGTGGTACTATTGGGAGGTGTGGCTTTGTTGGAGTAGGTATGGCCTTGATTCAGGAAGTGTGTTGCTGTGGGGGTGAGCTTTGAAGTTTCCTAGGCTCAAGATACTGCCCAGTGGCTGAGATCACTTCCTGCTGCCTTCTGATCAAGAAGTAGCCAGCACCATGTCCGCCTGCATGCCGCCATGCTCCCAGTCATGATGACAATGGCCTAAATCTCTGAAGCTATAAGTCACCACCTCAATGAAATGTTTTCCTTTGTAAGAGTTGCTCTGTTCATGGCGTCTTTTCACAGCAATAGAAACCTTAACTAAGACACGGCCAATGCAGGTACACAGAATGCATGTCTTCTGGGTGACCCTCAGGACTCTGCCTCATCATTCGGGCCAGAAAGAGAACATCTGTGGACATCTTGGCCTTTGAGCAAGAGGACCTGAATTGCTCACATGTCTCACAGAGTTTCCACACTCACAAACATGGGAATTGTTGAGTGGTTAGGGGCTGAGCAGCCAGGGGCTGGGCTAAGTTTTCAGTACCCTCTGCCCCTTAGCTCCAAAGCAGCCTCTACTTGGGCTTGGTGAAACCATGCTGCCTCTTCCATTCCATCCCTGCTTTTGTGCAGGTTTCAAATGGAGCGGCAGGGCAGGGGCAGGACAGAGACATTGTATCTTTCCAGTTGTATCTTTCTCATTGCTGTTAGAGTCAGCTCAGCCGTGGCCCTCTCCATCCAGCAATGGTTGGTCTCTGTGACACACCTGGATGTAGTTTGGTTTCTTTTCTCCCCTTGTTCCTGGAACCAACCTTGGGTGTTGCCTTTAAAACAGAGCTCTGAGACCACCATTTCCTCCTCTGTTGCTGGGTCTGGCGAACTTGGGTCTCTTCCCTGATGTCCTTGATGTTAGCATAATATGAACAGTAGACCTGCCTCTTTGAGGGTCACTCTGCCAATCCTGCTCCCGTTTCTGGGTCAGTAACGTTCGGTCTCTTCTCTGGATTCTTCTACTCTGCTGCCTCCCTAAGTCACTGTCTCTAGGATGCCACAGACTTCTTATCTGCTTGCCGATGTTTCTTCAGCCCAGTTTAAAAGTGTCAGGTAGTCAGATTGGTAAATGGTGTGGTTAAAAGTCAGCCTCAACTCTGACTCCCATCCTTTGCTCCACCCCTCTGGACGATGCTGAAGGAAGCAGTCTTCTGTGTGGTATGCCCACAGCTGCAGGCAACTGACGTGGCCAGAGTCTATCTTCACACTGTTTCTCCAAGTCAACATCAACAGCTCACTCTCCTTGACAGCAAAGGTGTCAGCGTCCCCATCACTGGGTGCTGCTGGAGGACAGCAAGCCCGCTGTCCACACTGTGAATATGGGTTATCGTGAAGGCCCTCTGGGATAATCACGTACTGCTTCCCTTACTAAAGGCGTAGGAGATGCAGCGTATGGAGAAGGGGTTTGAAAATAGTTTTTTGTGCAGTCATGACCATAGAGAAGGTTAGAACACATCAAACATGGTGTTTGGTTTCAGCTGTCCTCCTAAACATTCTAGTATTCAACCTAGGGCAGCCCACCATTGTAACAGGAATCTTAAAAGCTGTTATTAATAAAATCAAACCTGGGGCCAGTTATTGGGGTGAATGCTGGAAGACCAGAGAGACAGAACAAGCCACAGCTAACCTCACCTGGCCAACTTCTCAGGTGATCTTGTTTCCTCAGAATGGAAGCCTCTGTGTCCTCATATCCGAATGGCTCTCAGCTGAACTGTGCTGCTCAAAACCTAAAAGCTTAACCAGTCAAATGTTTCCAGTTCTTGATCTTCATGCTTTATATACCTTTCTGATTTCTGCCTCACTCCCTGGGATTAAAGGTGAGGGTCACCATGCCTGGCTGTTTCCAGTGTGGCCATGAACTCACAGAGATCCAGAGGGATTTCTGCCTCTGGAATGCTAGGATTAAAGGCGTGTGCTACCACTGCCTATCCTAAGTATCTAGTGGCTTTTCTGTTCTCTGACCCCAGATAAGTTTATTAGGGTGCACAATATTTTGGGGAACACAATACCACCATACACCACTTCTTGCAGTACCAGACCTCCTGCTTCAGGGTCCAGCAGTAGCATTTTTAAAAGCATAGGAAAGTAGGTCATTTCACAAGATACATTTGAATTTGGCTATCACCAGTTAATAAAGCAATAGGTTTTCTATTGATGCACAAGCTATGAAGACTTCCTTTCCATCTGATGAATGGACTAGAGGCTCCACACCCTCTGTGAAGAGCTGTCTTCAAAAAAATGTCCCTCAGAACAAAAACACACCTGTTCTACCAACACAGATCATCCCCTGGGTACAAAATCTGCACAAATGCATACATTATGGGGAGCCCACCAGAGACAACCACCCAGACACAGTTTGTAGCCAGTTGAAAGTCTTAGTACCAGCAGGCTGGGACTCAACTTAGATATTCACGATCTAAGTGTAGTCCTGAGTGTCCAGAGCATGGAGTTTTTGAAAGCAAAAACCACATTCTTGCATCTCACTTGGCAGCTGGGGGAGTGGGCAAGCAGTTTAACAGAAGCTAAGATAAGCAGTTAGCTGGAGGGAGTTCTGCGTAAGCAGGTGGTTTAACAGAAGCTAAGACAATTAGCTGGGGTATTTTGACCTCAGGTTTCTATAATAGGGTTGGGTAATTTTCCATCAAGAAAATCAAATTCTAGCTAAACCTGAAATGGCCTCAGCAAGAATCCAAGATGGAGGAATCTCTGCACCATCTTGTCGGTCACACATGAGAACCTTGCAGACTGTAGGGGGCAGAGGAGTTTAATGATTTTTTCAAGGGAATGTTTCTATTTTGAGACAGTCTCATATATCTCCTGCTGGCCTTGAACTCACAGGGTAGCTAAGGCTGGCCTTGAACTTCTCATCATCCTACCCTTACCTCCTAAATGCTGGGATTAGAGGTATGAGCCATCCTGCCTGGGTGAAAGGGATCAATTTTTAAAATCCTTGTGTGCTACCAAAGAAAATGATGAGTTTTTGCTGTGTTGAATTGGAGGGATAAAGAGAAGGATTTTTTCCAAAGATGTGTTTGGTTTCAAGATGACTGGATTATTCTGTGTCACTTTGAACAAAGCCCAAATGTAACACTCCGCAGAGATACCCTCTTAGAAATCTCCTCTCATTTCTGTGAGCTCGGCATTAGACACCGCATAGGTGACTCCATTCATCTGGGCCCTTTGCAGCTGCACTGGACTAATCTTTGCTCTGCTAAGGGGTGAGAAGCTTGATACCTGTGGAGTGGAGGCCCCAGACCTGGTCCAGGGAAAGGCTGCTGTAGTAGATGATGGTGGCTTCATGTCCTTCAAAATGGGGTGGCACGGCTAACCATGCTGCCGAATTCCCCGGATAAGCACATAGCCATGGCGCAGAGCTTCTCTTTCCGGATGGATGCCTCTGCTCCTTCATTCAACAGTTCTGTGTAGAGCTTTATTCGTTTCCTTTAGCTCTGCAACATGCTCCTAATGCAGGAAGCCAGGGTACACAGCCTGAAGCTGAAAGCTGAAACTGACAGAGATGTATGGGGAACCAAGTGCCAATCATGAGACCTGAACCTCGAAGGGAGATGTAATCACTCTGTCCCTTGTCCCTAGTCTATAAGCTAGTTAAAGTTGTGGACAGCGTATATCTAGGGCGAGAAAAACCCATCAGTGTAGTCCTGGTCTGAATTGTCATGTCTCTCGGATTCATCATTTTGCAGCAGTGATCATTTCTACCTGTTTGATTTCAGAAGTGTTAGGGCTGATACTTTATCTAAAGGGGAACTCAAGTGCCACCTCCTTACAATGCCTCAGTGTGTTTCCTTAGCTGGAAATGGAGCAGGGAGACTGATGGCTAATAACGGTAATTTGCTTATTCATTTTCATTGCGTTTTCCCCCCCCTCTAGCACGTTCTTATGGCCATGTTGTCTGTTTATCTCCACTGTGTTTGAGGCAGTTGTCTTGGAAACAGAGAACACTGACACTGATAAATTGCAATTCACACCTAAAGCAATCTACATTTCTGGCAGGGTGGACATTTATAGAACATTCTTTGCCACAGGCAAAACTTTTTTCTCTAGAATTTGAAGCTTTCTTTTCCACTGTAAGAAAGGAAAATAGGAGGCGTCTGGATTCTCCCTCGATGAAGTTGTTTAGTTTCGCTTTTACGGGACCTGCCCTGTCACTTCCATGCTACGGGTGTTCCGCTGTGTTTTGCCATTTCCTTCAGCTCTGGCAGAACTCTTTTCCAGTTGGGCAGGGCTTGGGTTGAGTGAAGCAGAGCTGAGATGGCACCACCCCAGAAACCACCCGGCTTTGTGTCATATCTGACTGTTTCTCCTTTCGGTTTAGACCTTTGATCGGCCCATTCTCCCAACCTCAGAATTCTATGAGGAACGTTTTCTGAACTCTGATGGGCAAGACTGATAGACAGGAAGTAGTCTTAACTGTGCAACTCCTCTCTCTTCTTGGCTGGGCCCCCTTAGATGACCCAGTGGGACTTATGCTCTCAGCACCTTGCTGGATCCTGAGTTCATGTAATGGCACATGAGAGGTCCTCAGTCCCGGATGCTCAGCTGTCTTGTGTGATCTATACTGACTGAAGGACAGTGTCTGCCAAGTGTGCACACAGCCTCTGTCTGGGTCCACAGTGAGGGCATAGCTCCCTTGGCTGCATACACAATGCAAAGGTGAGGCTGCTTCCGTGGCCTGCTGACTGACAGCAGAGCTTTGCACAGCAACATTCCCTGACTGCAACGGGCTACATACTACCTAGCCCGTCACGACCATCACAGAGTGCCTTGTCTCATCAGCCTGCTGATTTCCTACTCACTGGTCCCTTGTTTGTCTATCTCAGCAAAGGTGCTCCCCACACTGTGTGTGGAGTCTGTGCATCTGTTTGTGTTTCACAGTTATTGTGTGTGAATGAGTGTGTGTGTGTGAGTGCGTGTATATGTAGTCTATGTGCCTGTGTGTGTCTGTGTTCACAGGCCTTGTGTATGTGTGTATGTATGTGTATAGTCTGTGTGCCTTTTGTGTCTGTGTTCACAGTCCTTGTGTGTAAGTGAGGGTGTGTGCATTCACAGTTCTTATGTGCAAGTGTGTGGAGGTATTCTATGTGTCTGTATGAGTCTGTGTTCACAGTTCTTGTGTATGAGTGTGTGTGTGTGTGTGTGGTGTGCGTATTCCATGTGCCTGTATGTGTCTGTGTTCACAGTTCTTGTGTATGTATGTGTGTGTGTGTGTGTGTGTGTGTGTGTGTGTGTGGTGTGTATTCCATGTGCCTGCTTGTGTCTGTGTTCACAGTCCTTGTGTGTAAGTGAGAGTGTGTGCTTAGCCACTGCACATGTGTGGAAGTCAGAAGGCAGCCTGTGGTGTCAGGACACCTTATTTGAGGTGGGGGTCTCTATTGTTTGCCCCTGCAGTGCCCTTGACCCTCTAGGGAATTCTTCTCTCTCCACTCACCCATCTTGACATAAGAGCGCTGGGATTTCAGACACATCCTAGCAATCCAGTTTTCATGTGGGCTCTGGGGGTTCCAACTCAGGTCTTCACGTTGGGCGATGAGTGCCTGGTTCACTGGTTCCCCAGCTCTCAAACTACAGCAAGCAAAAAAAGCTAGCTTTTTATTCTAAAAACTTAACAGGAGAGACCAAAAAACTGCAAATGTCACCCACTGAACTTGGAGAACATCACTTATGACAGACTGCCCACCCCCAGGTTGGCATTCACCTGTTCTGCCATAAGCAAATGGTGACCAGTTCTACAACCCCAAACAGGCAATAAGAAGCTAATATCCGGGCACAATGAGCAGAGCCATGGTGAGAATCACAGAATAACTGTCCACGAGCACCGGTAGCGCTCCACCCGGACTGCGCAGGCACATTTGCAAATCCATTTACAATGGCATTAGCTCACAATTCAAGGGCTTCTCCAGGTAACTGCTCAATAATGACCCAAAGAGCTGTACTACGTACGATAAGTGCTCTCCCATCCCCTGGCCTATGAAGCCATTTCCCTTCTTGTCAGCACAAAGAAATAGCATTACAACCATGTAATTTTTCCTGAACAAATCATGTGTTGAAAAGAAGCTACAGAAGAAAGCAAGAGCAGTCAGTCAGCACCGGCAGTAGATTTACAGTCTCAAGCTCATGGAGGAGAAGGTGGGTGGGGGCTTTGACTGTACCTGAGCAGACCTTTGACCTTGGTATCCCCACTGGGACAGCCCTTCTCCGAGAGGAGAGTGAGTGTCTGGAGAGTGACAGGTGCATTGAGATTTGAGGTAGACAAGGGTGGGCTGGAGACTCACCGTGGGACATCTGCCTGTGGCATCCCTAAGGACAGGGTGCGTGGTCTCTGTGTGCCCCTTATTTCCTCAATAAAGGTGACAAGGACTGCAAGTTACTACATAGCACTTAACTGGGTGGAGGTAGGAAGACAAGGGTTAGCATTTGTACTCCTTCTGGGCCTCTCTTGGCTTCTCACTAATTCAGTGGCCAGTTGATGCTGCCATGTTTTGGAGAAAGCCATCTCTATGACCACGTACATAGACTTCATGGGAGGTTCAGAGGCAGGCGGCTGTCAGGTACCTCAGAGGTCAGGCCTGTTAAATTTATAGTTGACCAGTCTTGGCGACAACTGAATCTCCCCAATCCCATTCTTCACAGGTCTAACTCGACACAGGATCTGGGCTACGATTAGCTCTCACACACACCTCGGAAAACACTATTAGCAAGGCTGGGCTTACAGTGCAGGTTCACCTGGTAGGCAGAGGTTTTTCTGTTCCTCTGCATCTAAGTAGTTGAAATTTAGCCAGGAGTGGTGGCTCACCCAGTTAGACCCAGATGGAGGCTGGGGCAGGCAGATCTGTATGAGCCTGGTCTACCGATCGAGTCCTAGGCCAGCCAGGGCTACATAGTAAGATACTGTCTCAAATAATATAATGATTATGATAATAATGATGATGATGATCCAAAAAAGTTGTCATTTAGAAATAGAGCCCTGTGGACTCACTACTCTACAGTGGTTTTAGGCCCTTGGTAAGAGGACGTAAAGCCTGACCCAGCAGTCCTCATCTCAGGAGTCATCCTGGGACTTTTGCCCCAGCAAATACCTTCTACCAGCTCCCTCTCATTGCCTCTGAGCTTTCATCTTCATGCATACTTGAAGTATAATTCAAAGTTGTTTTTAATCTTTGTGGGAAAGAGACTGGAAGCCATCTAGAGCTCATCCTTTCCATTTACAAGAATGTGCTGAGACATGGGTATTTCCCTTTTGGCTGCCAGGTGATCTGGGCATTGCCCATCCCTTTCCTCATCCTTTCCTCTTTGGGGGTCCCTTGGTGCCTGCCCTCTTCCATAATGCTTCAATGAGAGGCCGTGATGGTAGCTCCCAGCCTGTTCAAGAATGGCTCCATACATCTATGAGTAGCACCGTAGGGCTGTGGGACATGCTGTCAGGAGACAGTTTGAGTCTATGAACATGCTTGCACTGATGTGCCTTCCAGATAATATAGATGAACAGCCAGACAGTGAACAGGAAAATGGCTACTGAAGGTACAGAGGACCCCCACCTTTCTCATACTCCATGGGAGCTAAGAACCATGTGCGTCAGGGCCCAGCCAGTGGAGGTCTGCTGTCTTCACCTTCTTGGTGATTATGCACACTTTCACAGTCCTGTTAGATGCAGTACTCTTCACTAACAGGCAGCTCCCATCCTTTCTACCGAGGCCGTGAATGCTTTGCTCTCAGATGTGAGCAGGTTCCTTGTTTGTGCCCTTCATCAGCTTTAAGAACCATTTCTCACACCTGACACTTGCCTTTGCACTTCATTTCAGAAATGTCAAAATCAGCTATGTGTGCCTTGCAAACGGTGCTGGGGATCCCTTCACATTTCTGATCCTTGGTGGGGGAGGGGCAGAGGGCACCTGAACAAATGTCCTTCTTTGTCCTGAGAGGTCAGACGCACTGGAAGTCTGGGGAGCTGCAGCTGAGTGGAGCTAGAGAAGGATCTGGTGCCGGAGGCCATGCTGACCCTCCTGATGAGCTCTCTCTCATTAAGTATTTCCCCACTGAAAGTGAAGTTTCTGAGGAGATGTCACCAAATTCTTTCCTCTTTAGTGGTGCTGGATGCTAGCTGGAGGCTCACAACAGACACTGATAAATGTAACAGTAGGTACCTAAGGGGCACTTACTGAGGACCAGGCATGCCAGTTGCAAAGCCCTCCTCACAAATGGCCTATGTGAGCTCCCATGGCAGGATGACAGCACCCCAGTCACAATGGAGAGGCTCCTTTATCTGAGAATCTGCAGGTCTGCTGATGGTCTGTTTACTCTGACCTGTAAAACTCCCCAGATTTCCAAATCAATGGGAATCAGTCAACATCTCAATTCATCACCCTTAAGTTAAATTAAAAAGGAACATTCAAAGATCAAGGCCCAGAAACTCCCAGAATCCCCACTACCTTCCTTCTGACAGGAGGAATCCAGGCTTTCAAATTGCTTCTGATATACAAATGGTCCTGTCGAACCTCAGGAGCCAGAGAGCCAGGACTTGAAGCACATAATCCTCCCAGTTTGAACAGCACCCATCCATCAGCTTGAGGAGCCCAGCCAGGAGCTGGCTGTCTGGACAGGAAGGTTCCTCCTCTTTGCTCCTGTGGGGGAGCCTTGGCCTAGACAGCCTCGTCTGTCAAGTGGTAATGTGGGTCATGGCCCTGTTGGTGTTAGGAGGGGCTTCCTCACAGGCTGGGTGGAGAGAGAGAGAGAGAGAGAGAGAGAGAGAGAGAGAGAGAGAGAGAGAGAGAGAGAGAGAACAAGTGAATGGGCAGATGAGTAAGGAGGGGGCAGAGATTTCCCAGGGTCACTGTGTACCTGTCCCTGTCTCAGACAGACCCTCTGTAGACTATCTTCTCCCAAGAATATGGTCATTCCCAACATTGTCTGCTGTTCACAGCTTTACAAAAACATCTTCAAAGTGGCTGATGGGCAAGGGGAATAACAACACCAAGCTTTCATCCTCTTTGGGAGAAATCAGCTCACAGATACCTAACATGGCCTGAGACAGGGACCCAGTGGACCACTCTGCCCTTACCTGGCCATTCATTTTCACTTGGCCTGGTTTCTGTTTCCCCAACCGAAAGGGCAGATTTAATTATACCGGAGCAGTGGTGGGAAACACCCTCCCAACTCCCTGGAGGCTCTTGCTGTTAATGGAAAAGCTAGAGAGAGACAGTGTCTGTGGCTCCTGCATGGGAAACACGCAAGGACCCAGACCCTTAGTGAAACAGACATCAAGCCTTGTCAAGAATACATCAACTAGGAAACATTTCCCATCATTTGCTCCTCATTTGTGACAGGCTTCAGATAATGGCTTCACTGGGCTATGGATGCAATTCTTTCTATAAGCACCTACTGTGTCCTGGCTCAGATAGAGGTTAGAAAGCATAACTTGGTTAAAGCAGCATGCTTCCTGTTCTGGATCAACCACTGTTTTAGAGGAAGAGGAAGACAACTGAGCTGGAGACAGAGTCCTCAGGATAATACTGATGAATCACTCCTGGAAAACAGGTGGTCTCCAGTATAGATCAGGGAACTCTGGAGGGCTGTTGGCAGACTGTGATATATGAGGGTGGCATTTTAAGTTACTTTTCTACTGTGGTAACAAAACACCATGACCATGGCAACTTATAGAAGAAAGAGCTTATTGGGGCTCACAGTTTCATAGGGTGACTCCATGACTATCATGGCAGCAGGCAGGAAGGCATGGCCCTGGAACAGTAGCTGAGAGCTTATGTCTTATCTATGAGCATAAGACAGAGAGAGGTAACTGGAATTGTCTTAGGCTTTTGAAACCTCAAAGCCCACCCCCAGTGACACACTTCCTCCAACAAGGCCACACCTCCTAGACCTTCCTGAACAGTTCCACCAAATGGGGACCAAGAATTCAATTATATCATACATTTTATATTGGGACCTGTGGAAGCAGTTCTCCTTCAAACCATCACAGGTAGGGTCATAGGGTGGGAGAGGCCATTCCGAGGAGAGAGAATAGTATGTGCACAGGCTCTGAGGCCGTGGGCTAAAGAAGCTTCTAACTCCAGGATTCCAGTCTTCCCTGTAAGGAAAGGAAACAGGAGCCTCAGAGGTGCTGGGGTTCCCATAGTTTCATGGCAAATGCAGAGAGAGTTTAGACTTAATGCTTTCCTCATGCTGGGTCAGAGTTCATCCATCTTCCCACTCATCCATCCTTCCATCTATTTGGTTGTTTTTCTACATACCAGAGTCCCTAGGACCTCAATATAGTGGTATTCTATTTGTACTGAAATGTGATTTTATTTGTATGTTAATAAATAAAGTTGCCCAGAGGTCAGTTGTTAGCAAGCCATAGCGAGAGCCGGGCGTGGTGGTGCACGCCTTTAATCCCAGTACTCAGCAAGCAGAACTGGGTAGATCTCTGTGTGTTCAAGGATACAGTCAGCATTGGAGACACACGCCCTTTGATCTCAATACCAACCATAGAAGACTTGGAGGTCTGCACAGACAGGCCCTGACGAGGCAGTCACGTAGTTACAGGCAGTGATGAGACAGCCACGTAGTTGGGTTTACAACCAATGAGAAGGAAGAACCAGAACTCTTTATAAGATTAAACGCACAGGAAGTAGCTCCCTTTTCGGAGAGGTTTCTTGGCGGAAGAAGCTAGCCAGCAGCACGCGGGTAAGCTCCTAACTCTGACCTCTTGGGCTTTTATCTTTACCTTGGCTCTGTGTTTCTTATTTAATAAGACGGTTAGTTACATCTACACCTCAACCTGTCAGTGAAGTGGCCCCCTGCCTGATGTGTCCCACAGGGTCATTTCTTGATCCTGTCCATGGCAGGACTGGAAGAGATGCTGGAAGCCCCTGTGGTCTTCCTCCAGGTCCCGGCAGAACTGATTGTCCTAAGCTCATGTGATTTCCAAATTCTGATGTGGCTAAACCCCCAGCCAACGAGAAGAGAGTGAGAGGAACACAGACTCTTGAGCTGTTTCTGAGCTCTTTCCTTCACCACTCGGGAGCTGCACAAGGAGGAGGCAGCATGCTCCTTTGCACAGAAAAGGAGGCCGAGGGTCTCAGAGGTAAGCATAACACGCTAAATGTAAGGGAGAACTGGCCCCACTGTGGATGTATTCTTCCTGGGGACCTCAGCTCTGCATGTGTCTGCTCAAGGGCTGGAGGAAAGAGGTTTAATTTGGTACTCTCACCCTATGAACCACAGCCCCTGGTCTTCTTTGGTGATGGCATCCTTGCAGGAAACTGAGATGTGGCTCCATGTCCTTTTAGAAGGGACTTGATCCTCTCCCATGCAGGTATCAAAGCCAGGGTGCATTGGAACCTAAAAAAGCAGCCTAGCAATATGATCTTAGTCCATACCTCTGTTTCCAAGGCTGTGTCCAGGGCTAGGACCCTTCTGAGGGTCCAGATGGTATTACAGACAGGAGAATTCCTGGTGCCTATGCACCAGGGAAAACGGGTCCAAGTGTGTTGGTAAGAATATACCCCTAAGACTAACGGTGCCCATATCCTGACCCTCTGTGAGATACTTCCCAGGTGATTCAGGGCATTGGAGGTCAGTGCACAGGTCCAGGAGTGAGTGGGGCTTTGATTTGGCTATGCTGGATAAGGACCTGGCACTCTAACCCATGGTATCTTCTACCTGGGCACACGGGACTTAGAGGACAGTGAGAGTGTGAAGATGCACATGGTTGATGCAGACAGAGTAGATTATCACTCCTGTCCATCTCAACCCTGCTTTGTCAGAGGGCTGGGCTTCGCCAGGCACTGGTATTTCTTCCCACAGGCATCATCCCATCCTGGGACAGCTCCATCTCAGGAGAGGAGGACTGGAGGAGGGAGGATGGAAGGAAGGGACCAGGTGCCAGGCAGTGGAACTCCCCAGAGAGATCCCGAGATTTCATGATGAAAATATAAGCCAGACTTGAATTTAAACATCTGTCTAAATAACAGACTAAAAATCAAGCTAAGGAAGATGCACTCCGATGATTCTCGAGCCATTATCACTAAAGTAATAACCGTACATTTTGTGCTGATGGGAAATAACAATCCCACAGCCCATGGCCAGATCAAAGCTTCATCTCTCATTGTTATCTACCTCTGGAACCCACAATTCTCTGAGCGTCAGGGTGAGCACCATCCCAGCAGCACTGCTCTACTGGACCCATGCCAAGCACTAGGCATGAGGACCTTGGGGCTGGCAGTTGACACAATTGCTCCTACTTGCCCAAGGCCCAGAGCCTCCTTACAGAGTCCAGAGAGCTGAGAAGGAGACAAATGATGCAGGGCTTAGCTTTACATTGCTGTTTTTTTCATACAATTTATCAAGCATTTGGCAGGAGAGAGAGACTTTGAAACATCAAAACAGGAAATGATGGCAAAGTCGGAATTGGGCAGAGAGAAAGCAAACTGGAGCAAAGCTGAATTCTTCTAGCCTGGGGCAGCGTCTTTGGGTTTGCTGCAACAAAACACCATGACCCAAGAAGCAATTAGGGGAAGAAAGGGCTTATCTGGCTTACATTTCCACATTGTAGTCCATCACTGAAGGAAGTCAAGAAAGGAACTCAAACAGGGCAGGAACCTGGAGGCAGGAGCTGATGCAGAGGCCATGGTGGAGTGCTGCTTACTAGCTTGTTCATCATGGCTTGCTCAGCCTGCTTAGTCATAGAACACAGGACCACCAGCCCAGAGATGGCATCATCCACAATGGGCTGGGCCCACCCCCCATCAATCACTAATTAAGCAAATGCCTTATAGCTGCATCTTATGGAGGCATTTTTTTTTTCAATTGAGGTTTCCTCCTTTCAGATAACTCTAGCCTGCGTCATGTTGACATAAGACTAGCCAATACAGTCAGGAAAGGCTTTCAGGGCTGAGTCTCAGAGACGTGGATTGTAACCATCCTTGAGGGATTTGTGCCCATGTTGCTGTGTGGCCTAAGCTTCAGAGCTGATGGAAGCAGAGATGACCTGCGGAAGGTTGTCCTACCCACCTTCTGCTCTTGGACTCCCATTCTGACCTGAGTTATTTTTGGCCAGGTATCAGCCACTCACTCTGATGTCAAAGCTGCCCTGCATGTGGTCTCCTCTGCCGTGATTCCGAGTGGAAGACTCTTGATTTTGGTCCCAAAACCTCTTGTTTTGACACACCCCTACAGGGGGCATAGCTAGAGCACCCTCTGCTTCTAAGGGTCCCTTATTCCTGTCCTTTCTGGGCCCGGGTGCCTGCAGATTGCTCCCACGACCTCACAGCAGCTCCCACTACAGCACTGACCTCCTTCCCAGCAATTTTCCACTATAGTCTCTCTCTTCTCCAGGAAGGGTATGCTCCTGAGGAGAGGACCCTCACAGCCATCTTGGTCCTAACTTGAGTGCTTATTGAAGGGAAGACTGTGGGAGTGTTACTGTGGAGGGGTCTTGATCCGGTTCATTTTCTCTACCAACCAAAGAATTAAAAGGCAGATAGCAGAGGAGAGTCGTGAACACAGCAAACAGGAGCAAGACAGAATGGGCAGTTGAGGGCAGGCTTTTTACTAGGGGTGAGGAAATACATGCATGCAGCAGACACACAGAGAAAAGACCCTCTGCAAAGACAAGGGGGGTTCCACAAAGACGAGGGGGGTCCACAAGATGGGGGTGAGTGATGGTTTTTAGCAGCACTCTTACCCTGCAAGGAAAAGTCACAGAACATGACAAACCCACTAACAAGAGTTTATTAAGACAAGGAGAAAGAGATAGGTGTGATCAGGCCTGCTGAAAGGACATGTGAGGGAAGGAGGGCAATGTGGGGGGAGGGGAGCATGGGACCTGCTTTTTAAGGATCACTCGCACATGCATACACAGGCCCATGTGGCTACTCCATGCATGTGCATAGATCATGTGGTCATTTAGCACGATTATGTGACCACACAGTGCATGGGTGACGTAGGACATATGACCTAGAAATGACTAGACAGCAATGACTAAGTGTCCTGCTGGGGCATGCTTGACCATGGTGGCTGTCTGGAATTTCTATCAGTGGGGAATGGGGGTGGGAATTCAGGAAGCTGAAAAATTCAGTCTCTTCTTAGGGGCTTGTGGTTTGTTTGTTTGTTTTTGTTTTTGCCTCTGAAGTGTCTTCCTTCCCTAATTTAGGGTTGGTCAGTTTGAATAAAGACAGGATGGTTGATTGCCCCTCAACTGTCATGTAACATGTCCTGATCCAGCGTCAAATTCATCAAACTAGTCTGTCACAGGGGGATCACTGGCAGGCCTTTGGTTTAAGCTGCCAAGATTCCTTCTGTCTCAGGTCAGAGGGGGGTGAATGAAGCCAGAAGCTACCATCTTAGAAGTTGGCTACTTTTATTACCTGACCATGGCCCTTCTACCTATCTGTCCACCTATCAGAAAATCTGTCTAATTTTTAGTCCCTCAGAAAAAAAAAGAAGTGTAAGGCCAGAAAGCTGGGCACCTTCTCTGTTGCTGTGTGCTAAACAAACATTACTCTAGAGTGGCAGTTCTCAACCTGTGGGTCAGGATCCCCTTGGAGATAACCTATCAGATATTTACATTATGATTCACAACAGAAGCAAGATTATAGTCATGAAGTAGCAACAAAATAATTGTTATGGTTGGGGGTCACCATAACATGAGGAACTGTATTAAGGGTTGCAGCATTAGGAAGGTTGAGAACCATTGCTCTAGAGTAAAAAAATCTATTTAAGATAAGACTGTTGGATGTGACGGTACATGTCTTTAGTTCCAGCACTGGAAAGGTAGAAACAGGAATATCAGGAGTTCAAAGTCATCTCTGGCTATGTAGTAAGGTTGAGCCCAACATTAGTTATGTGAACCCTTATTTCAGAAAAAAAAAATAATGAAAGAAGTAGTGAATAAAACTAGGTGGTGGGGTTGGGAGAGAGAAGAGTGGCTCAGCTGTGGCTCCTTTCCTAGTGTAAATAGAAATTCCTGGGAAGAAGCTGTGTGCATGGGCTGATGGACTGATTAAAACTTCAGTGAATGGGGAGGGTTGGAATGCTGAAGTTTCAGAACCTAATTACAATTTATCTTAGGAGATCTTTAGCTTACCAAATAGCCATTCCTGGCCCACCTCTGTGTCAGACCTAACACCCTGTAAGCAGCAGATAAAGTGAACCTAACATCACAGCAAACAGATAAAAAACCTTTGCAATGTATTTACTTAAGAAAACCCCATTCTCCACCCATCAAAGGGCTAAGAATGCTGTCAGATAACATCTGAGGCCTGGCTGCCTGGCTGTAACCTGCTTCTCTGATGCACTCACTGACGTGTTTTAAAATTGCCTTGATTCATGACTTTCTTTGTTCTGCTACTATAAACTCTAAGAAACTACATCTGTTTTGAAAAGCATGGACGCAGGGTAATTTGAATCAGCTTTCCAGGGCTATGGTCACTCACTACTTTTGCTTCAGTAGAAAATTACCTCTTATTCTCTTTGAGTTGAGAGTTGTGTTTCTGTGTCAATAAATGCTAGATTGTCCTGTCTCTATCTGGTAAAGATCTGCACCTCCAGTATCTAATGGTACCTATAGGAATCCACCATAGTCACATCACCTGCTATTCTTGCTGGGCCACTGGCTACTTTCTTGTGATTCAATACACACACACACACACACACACACACACACACACACACACACACGCAAGTACGCACACACATATGGAGAGAGACAGAGAGAGAGAAAGATGGAGAGAGACAGAGAGAGGCAGAGAGAGACAGAGAGACAAAGACAGACGCTTCTCACTGGGTCTCCTAGTGGCAGATTGGTTGGAATGCTTATAGACACAGCACCCCAGGTGCAAGAAAGCCAAGTGTTCTCAGGTCTTCAGTAAACGCACTCAACTCACCATGGACTGAGGTATCTTCCTGAAGGCATCTAAGGTCAAGAGCCTCTGGGAAATGGCCTACATTTAGCACCCTCACCTGAGGAAGGGAGAGGAAGATTTATCTTGCTGACACGATTGGCAACATGCTGTGGAAGTCAGAGTACAGATTAGGTTGACTTAAAATTGCCCCAAACCAATTTCAGCTAAGTCATGATAACTTGTGTGAAAACCAGAGGAGAGACTACAGGCAATAAAAAGCATTGCGGCTCCATCTAAACCTAGTTTCTACTTATGAGGATGCTGGCCCAAGATTATTACTTCTCATCCCTGATGCTGATTAAGTAAAGCATTCTTAGCATTTCAGAGTCTTCTCAAAAGCTGTTCTGTAGCTGAGGAATGGCTGTGTTTACTCAAAGTGACATTTCTGTAGCATGGTTCTTAAACCAAGGTTGTCTGATGGCACTAGAGCCAAGCAAACATTTGCATGTACCGGTTTTTGATGAGGGACCCTGGAGCAAACTAAAAACTGTGTCTCACACTTACAAAGATGCTCTTTCCTCTTCATATCTACCTTCTACTGCTAAGACTAGATGAAGTAGAGCCACCTTCCCTTCCTTCTTCTTCACATGAAGGGCCAGAAGTCCAGGTATTAAGGCTTCATGTCATTGTAGATACCGGAAGGAATTTCTGCACCCTTAGATATCCATACAGGGTGGACAGCGTTCCCTGAAGTTGGTGGGATAGTCACAGAGAAAGAATGGGTTTGGCTTTTTGCTCACTGCAAGGAAGGTTGATTCTGTCCACTGAATTGGAGCAGATGCATGGTATTGGCAGGGTGAGTTGTCCAAAGTTTCAGGAGCAGATTCTTTCTAAAAAGGCAGGAAAAGCAAGGGTCAAGTTTTATTGAGAGCAAAAGCACACACACACACACACACACACACACACACACACACACACACACATGCACAGATGTGGGGGCATGGCTCCCCAGAGTGAGGAGTTAACCCAAAGAGATATTCCAATCTGCTCATAAAGCTGAGGATGTTTTATGTTTGGGGGATGGGATGAGTTTCCTTTTTCCCTAGGAGTCGACTGTTTGAGCTGTTGCTATGTGTTAGATAATCTAGACAAAGCAAGGGATGCTGATTGAGTCCAGTCACAGTACCATGCTGCTGGGAGATTTGAGAGTACTGCTCAATAGTTCCCTCCAACAGAGACAAGTCCGTTAAGTCTCTGTCTCAGAAAGGAAGAGAGAGAGAGAGAGA
>CABHPQ010192650.1:0-46858 GCA_902168405.1 Peromyscus aztecus
TTCTTCTAGAAGCCATTGAGAGCTGGCACAGCTGACAAGCCTCTGGAGTTGCTTGACTTATTTTCTCAAAATGCAAAGCTGTGAATGAAACCAAGACTTGTGTGTGGGAATCTATCCCCTGGGATAGTCCCCCACCCCCTGGGTCCTTCTCCTCATTATCCTGTGTGATTTAAAGATTTCCAAACAGATGATGGTTTTTAAAGCAGATTATCTTTTCGTGGATCCTCAGACTTATGGCCTAGAACTTCAAGTCTGCCAGGCCCAGGTGTGATTGAGTAGGCTGTTGGAGCTATGCATAGAGTTTCTTATAAACTATTTCTCTATTCTTAGTTTTGTTCAAGAAAATCTACCCATCAGAAAGTGCAGGGAGATTTCTCACCGAGAGGAATACCACACACACAAGAGTCTTCCTGCTGTTTCTCTGGGAATAAGGCTGTGCCTGCCACACAGTGTCTGCTGAAGGCACTTCCAGGACTCATGAGCCCACGTCAGTGCAGCTAATTGTTAACTTACTGATTGCAGTAGTACTCATGTTCATAATGGACATGTCCCCTAAGCTATTTAAAAATGGGACACACACACACACACACAAATCCTTGTCAGTGTTCTAGGTGAGCAATCTGCATCTTTGAAAACAAGGGGAAATTTCTTGAAACAAACAGTAGGTGCCTTGGTATATTCTCAGGCAGAGCTGCGTGAAACTGATGGGTTTTGGCATCTCAGTATCAGGAGTGTCAGAAGACAGGGACCACAGAGGTCTTGAGTCTAACAACTTGGTCTAGGAATAAAGACAGTGAGCCTCAGGGAGATGAGCCACCAGCTAGGTCTCAGCATGACATGACCCAGCTCCAGAGCTTGGCACCTGGTCCAGTGTGTTCTGAACAATGTCCTATTTTCATGGTGAAGTCTCCTGCTCTGCAGGTGAGCATCACTGGGTCCCAGAGTATGAGAGATACAGAGTACTTTTGACAGCATCGTTTACTACCAAATTCACCAGGCTGCTCCTCCTGGGTACAGCGGCTGCTTCATCTATCTTCATCCTACCTAGGCAACTTGGGACAGACTTTCCTCCTGTCCCCAGTGGAGGCCCCGTTTTTCTGTTCTCTGAGGATAAGGCAGGACCCGAAGCAAGAAGCAGACTTCAGGGTCATCTGTTGAGCTTGCCTTGTCAGAGAAGAGAGGAACTTTGCCTTTATTCTTACTGCTGCCTCCTCCCTAAGGGATGTTAGTGCTCCCATGGTGCATCCAGAATGCCATCTTGACAGTAGTCTATGGGTGAGACCAGGCCATTGGCAGCCTTTGTCTCTGAGTCAAAGCCAACAAGTGCCCAGAGCAGCCTCTGAGGCAAGTGTTAGGACTTCAAGTATGCAGTTAGGACCCTAGGCATGCACTTCTAGATGAATCCAGTTGGCCAACCTAGGTTCCTTACCTCAACTGTATGCTCTCATCCCGACTGCCTCCTCTTACCTTTTGTTGCTCTCACAGGCCATGTGACCCAGTGGCTTTTCTGGTGCCTGCTACACAAAGCTGCTGTCCCCCAAGAAAGGACAAAGCACAGAGGCTGTGAAATATCTCCTTATCTGTGAGGCTGCAAGAGCACAATAAATAACACAAGGCCGCTAAGAATGAAGACCGAATAACCAGAAACATGAAGTTGAAAATAGCTATGATTCATGAGACCGAAGACATAGCAAAATGGATGAGACTTTTATCAGACACTTAGAATCCCTAAAAGACCATAAATAGGAATTCTAGAGCTAAAATTACCATGAACTGAATTAATAATTTAACAAATGAGTTTAATGGGATGTTAAACCCATTGGAATAAAAGATGAAGAAATTATGATAATTCACAGGGAAGTGTCCACAGGGGTACCTGGAGAAGAAATAGTGGCTGAGTGGTGAGATTCGGGGAGGGGGCCCGTGGTGGGACCTATACCAAATGTGGCAGAGAGGGGGGACAGCTGAGGCAGCATCTGACAAATGCCAATCACGGGTTCCCTAAAATGATGCCTCTGTCATCTTCAGGTGACATAACAAATCAACCCAGACTGGGTATCATAAACAGACAGTTCTCATTGTTCTGAAGTCCAGGGTCAAATATGAGAATATCTGATGATTCTCCTTCCAAGGATGAAAATTATAGGTTCAATTTGAGCAGGGCTTCACACTGGGACCTTATTCAATCTCCACTACCTTCTTCAAAGATCCACCCCAAATGTAGTCACATTAAAGGCTAGGGCTTTGACACATGCATTTAGGGACATAGCTCTGTCTTTAAGTGGCTGCAATCCAACTAAAGATTGCGTGTTACACAATGAAGACTTTTTCCCAACCCCAAATCAAAAAGAATACAAGAAACCCACCTGACCTTGTGGTGCTAAAAACCACTGAAATTTGCTGAAAAACAAAAATCACAAGAAATCTTAAAAATCTCCAGAGTGTGTTGGGGAACACTGTCTTCAGAGAAGCAGCAACAGCCTGGAAACCAGCATTAGCACAGGTGGACATTCTGCAGGTCAGGACATGACCTTCTTTGGGGAGATTTCACTTAGAAGTAATTTTAAAAATGAAAACAAGAAGAGTAGCTACCCCTGTGCAGAATTTATCCCAACTTACCCACTGTCTCCATGTTACCCACTTATCATCTACATGACTTCTCCCAATGGTCACTCACAGCTCAAGTTATATAGACAGTATTTTCAAAATTGGTCAATTTAATATTGATCCCCGCTGCTATCTAACCCCAAGTCTTTCTGGAAACATCTCAACTGTCCATGTCATTTTCTTTCCATCTATCTTTTCCAGGAGCTGGAAAATCCAGCCAGGGTCCATTCCATTGGGTCTTTTTACTTGTTTTATCCACCAGGGTTTTGGTATCTTTGAACACAGTGAAAGGAATTTAATACAACATTTCCTCAATGTGTCTTTATAATAATACTAAGACCATGAACTTCCCTAGAGGTCCTGCTTGTACTGTGGCACTATTTCAAGACAAGAACATTCTCTTGTTCTCTTCATAGCCCCCCTCCCCATGAGGAACACGTCAAATGACCTTCACTGTGCTTTCTCATCTGCACAGTCCAAGAATCCAAGAGTCTGCAGCAGTGTGAACCCAGGATTCCAGGAAAGCAATCATCAACAAGAGTCTGGTGTCTGCTTATGTCTCTCTGTCTTTGTAATCTGTCTACACAGTCTAATTTTTGTTTCTAGATTTCTCAGTCCCGTGTTCCCCTTCCGTGTTCCTACATCATTTAACTGGAATATAGTTGATCTAGAGAGGTCCTGTATTCAATTTTAGGGATGCTAAGGGGGGCCTAATCTTATCAAGGTTCTAAAAGTCAAAGCTGTTCAAGAAGTGATACTCCATTGACAACCCACCTGCCCCAATTGTGTTCATTTGTTTCTGGTCTAGTCACTCGGAGTTTCTTTGTGAGAAGGGACCAACAGATGTACCCATTTCTTCTTTCCTGTTACAGCTTACCACCCTGCCCTTTGCGTTTCCCCTAACAGTGAATCCAGCTAATATTGATGATCCTCCTTAAAACTATGGGGGGTGTTGTGTGTGTGTGTGTGTGTGTGTGTAGACCAGAGGCTGACATCAGAAAGTTTCCTCAGTCCCTTTTTATTTTGATTATTGAGATGAGGTCTTTCTCTGACCCTGGAGCTCACTGACTTGGCTAGAATGACTGGCTATTGAACCCATGGGATTCTCTGGTCTCCACCTCCCCAACACTAGGATTACAGGTGCACACCACTTCACTTGTTTTGTTATGTGGGTGCTGGGGTTTCAAACTCAGCTTCACTGCACATTATCTACTGAGCTATCTCCCCCGTCCCTCCATAAGCCTTTCATAGCTGTAATACTTGACACTGTCCTGTGTAGATGTTTCGGCTATTGTCACACATCATAGGCCTGACAAACTTAGCAAGGGCCAGAGACTAGACCCGGGACTTTGCTGTTCTGTTGTCTGTGAGGGTCAAGAGCAGTCGCAGATTGCACATAGCTCAGGCCCGGCCGTGTTGCAATAACAATCTTCCCTGAACCCATAGTTCTCAGGAAGGGTCTCACCCCCTGATTTTTGGCTGAGGATGTTAACGTCATTCCACCAGTAGCAGCAATGACACAGAGAACAATTGCTATCCTGTGTGTCTGCTCCAATGTGTGGGGGTAGAGTCAGGGCAGAGTCAGAGATGTGGAGATACTGGTAAACGTTGAGTTCAGGGGTCAGTGGTGCATGCCTCCTTAGGGGCTATACCAGTTATCTTCCAACAAGCCAGGCAAGTGCCTGTTTCCCCATCTGGTCATCTGGGAGGAAGGCAAGTGCTTTTAGTTTTGAACTCTGAGTGGGAACTAGTCTCTCTGGGCACAGTTTTTCAGCACTTCTGTGAAGCTGAATGAACTGTTTTCCTACTGTCTTTACCAGGCCTAAGTGTCTGAGCTTCATGAAAATAGGAGTTCTTTTCCTTCTTTTATGCTCAGAAGATTTTTTTTTTTATCTTCAGCACTCAGAAGTCTACCCCTGGAGCCTGCAGCATAGCCTCTGGGAAGTTGTCAGGTAGGCTCCATGCCCTCCAGGTCAGGAGCTCGGGAACTTGGTGACTTCCTGAGACATTATTTTGTTTAAACTTTCTGTTTCTGAAAGGAGAGTTTTGAAGACTTCTACTTTCTGTTTTGTGCTAGGTTTTAAATGTAGTTACATAAGGTTTCGTAAATAATACTTTATGATACTTCCTAATTGGTGCGTTCTGGGGAGACTGTTTTTTGCACACTTGCAATCCCATCTGCCCTCTCTCCCTACTCCCTTTCTCTCTCCCTCCCTCCCTTACCCTCCTGCTCTTCCTTCTTTTATGTATCAGTGTTTCCTCTTCCCACTTCTTCATAAGTCAATTAGTTGCTTATCTACTGTGAATTTCTGGGATGGGACAGCCCACAGTTTTTGATTATTAATGAGTTCTGCTCTTTTTCTATTTTCTAGTGCATTAATTCCTGTTTTTATTTTTATTGATTGCTTCTTGGTACTTTATTTTGCTTTTAATGTCTGTTAGATTTTGCATTTATTATTGTTGATACTGATACAGACATTTAAAGCTACAGATTGTTCTCTTCTTAATGTTTTTCATGACTTCCTTACCCTCAGAATTTTTTAAAAAATGTGATTTTGATTTTCATGTCTTCTTTCATCTAAGAATGATTTAATGGAAGGCATTTTTTAAAAAAGAATTCCAAGATAAGGACTAGAGAGGTAGCTCAGTGTGTAAAATGTTTGCTGAACAAATGTAAGAAGCTGAGTTCAGATTCCTAGAACCTCCGTTAGTGGTGTATCTGAAAATCCCAGTGCTCCTATGGCAAGAAAGGAAGCAGAGCCAGGAGGCTTCCTGGAAACTCCAGAGCTGGCTAGTCTGGTATATGAAGGAGAGAACAATAGACCCTGTCTCAAACAAGGTGGGAGATAAGGACTGACACTCAAGGTTGTCCTTAGACTGCCACACATACACTGTGGCACACCCACATAGCCACATTCACTCGTATCATACACGTATGCACACACGCAAAGGTAAACAAAATTTCCCTGCTCATTTGTTTTCTGGTTTTGCCATTGGTCCCCCAACTCTTCTACATTCTGATTGGATAGAACTATTGGTCATTGTCTCGATGGACTATGTTGATGCTTTCCGTACAACTCAAAAAGCAATGAAGTAAAATCTTGTTTCCAACACATACCAGGGAAGAAATTCTGTTCCTTGTTTTGAGGAGTAAGTTTTAAACTGTCGAATAAGATTTATCTCACTGGTCACATGGCTGACAGCTCGCTCCTGGACCATTTATGGCCACTCCTCTTCTACTGTTATGTTCCTTGCACACAATCACAGGTGACCTGTGCTTCTGGCATGGGGCTGTCCTTTCCTATAGTGTTCTCACACTCATTCGCAGCCCCTGGCTCCTAGCTGTCACCTACCTGGCAACCTTAGCCTATCCTTATCATTCTAGACTTTTTGGACTCTTAGTTTTTAGCCAGGTCCTGGACCTGCCCAAATCCACTTTCTGATATTGACAGAAAATCATTTTCTTTTCAGAGGTCAGTCGAATTATTCTGTTTATCCATACGGCTATGTGTGGTCTCCCTGCAGTTATGATGGATGTTTCACGTGGGCTACAGGAGTCTGCATGCATGCGTGCTGTTTCCTCCTCTCCCTATCACCTTCTCATTAGTCACATATGTTCGTGTTTTGCTTTAGTGGTTCTTTGGTACTTACACCTTTTTAAACTCCTTCAGGCTTCTGTGTCCTTATTCAGTATTTTGCTAATTCGTAATATTTTAGCACTGCCCTTGATGGTCACATGTACAGTGTCTCACAACCAATACAATTGTTCCCTTCTTCTTTTCTTTCAGTTTTATGTACTGTTTCAGTTTTAATTCTTTCATTTTATCACTCTATAACACACACACACACACACACACACACACACACACACACACACACACACACTCCTACTCTCATGCCCTTCTCTATTATTTGTCTTACATATTCAGTTAAATATAGAAAGTTATTGCCATCCATCTTTCTGCCTAAGCTTTCTCAGGCATCTTTTGACTGGAGTTGAGGAAGCTCACCTTTTAGGAGGTCCCATAAGATGGCTCATGAGAGTCGTATGTTATGTGTTCTTAGATGTCAAGTTGAAATTCTAAAGAGCAAGGGTGTATCTCAGGGCTGCAACACTCTCTGCCACACACACAGTCCTAGCTTTTGTCTCCAACCCCGCAAAAGGTAAATACATAGATAAAGAAAACAAAAGTTCTTCTTAAGGCATGCCATTAGACTGCTTTAGCTGGCAATGACATCCTGGTTGCTTTTCTCATTGCGGTGACAATATACCTGACAAAGCAATTTAAAGATGCATTGATTTTGGCTTGTGACTCAAGGGTGCT
This sequence comes from Peromyscus aztecus, assembly GCA_902168405.1. Lineage (NCBI taxonomy): Eukaryota > Metazoa > Chordata > Mammalia > Rodentia > Cricetidae > Peromyscus > Peromyscus aztecus. The sequence goes on from CABHPQ010192650.1 coordinate 6,933, forward strand.
ATCTGTCATGGCAGGAAAGTCATGGTGGCAGGGGTGTGGAGCAGCTGGAATGTCACCTCGGCAGTCAGGAAGGAGAGAGGGGTGGGTGCTGGTCCTCAGCTTGCCTTCCTTTCTTTATATTCAGTCCAGGGCCCCAGCCCACGCTTAGTGCTGTCCACATCTAGCGTGAGTCTCCCCACCTTAGTTGAACCTCTCTGAAGACATCCTCATGACTACACACACACACATGCCTATAGCGTTTCTTTACTACGCGGTTCTGCATCTAGCCCGGTTGACAGTGAGGATGACCCTCCTTGCTCTAACCTGCTCTCTTTTAATGCTAGAGACAGCTTTGCCTGTTTTTTACATGATGAAGCTGTGCTTCTCATCCCTGCAAGCTAATTTTGATGTTTGCCTTGAGGCCATGGGGACTTTTGTATTGTATTTAATGTTTAAAGTCTAGTTGTTTTCTGGGCTAAGATCTTAAGATTCATTAGTTTGCCAATGACCATTAGGGCCTTGCCAATGGAGAGGGGCCATTTTTCATTTCTGGAAAGTTTCATGAGGTGGGTTTTGTCACTTGCTTTTCTTTGAAGGCTCCAATGACATGCCTTGAACCTCACCTCTGTGCTTGTGAGGCCCTTTAATCACTGCTCTCTGACCCTTTATGTCTTCTCTCTCCTTACTTTACAATATTTACCGAATCTCTATTCAACTATATTCCCTCAGGCAGCTCATGAGTTTGTCTCTATTTCTGATATTTGTCTCTATTTCTTCGTCTTTTTTTTCCCTGAGTTCAAAAAAATTATCATTCAGTTTTTTGTTTCTTTCCCATTTTGTTTATGTTTTATCTTAATTTTTGAAATTTCTGACATCCTGAAATGCTTGTATGAGGGTATTAATTCTCCTTGGAGAATTGTGTTATTTTGTTCTATTTCTGTTTCCTTTTTGTGGGTGGATTCATCAGTTGAATGCTTTGATTTAGATTTTCTGCTTATTCTCACATTTGCTTTGTGCAAACAAAGACTCTTCCTATTATTTGCACTGAGGTCACTTGGAGGGTGTTATGAGTTTATGGGTTAAGAGAGACTTCTGTCACCATAGCAAAGTGTAGTTACTGGTGTATTGCTGGGGAGTGGGGGTGGGGGGCACAGAGAGTTCAAGGACTGTATGTCCTTTGGTATTTGCAACTCATTTCTGTTAAGAACTCTAAATTTTGCCCTTGTATTCTTTCTCTCCTTCTTCTCCATCTATATTACTTACTTTGTGACAAAATATCATGTCCAAAGCAACCTTAAGAAGGAAGGGAGGGAGGGTGGCTCGCGGTTTGAGGAGACACAGTCCGTCATGATGGGTGGACACCACAGTGGGAGTTTGGGGCAGCTGGCCACATTGTGTCCACAGCCAGAAGCCAGAGAGAGAGATGAATGCTCAGCTGGCAGCTTGCAAGTGTGTTCTTTCTGTTCAATCCAAGATCCACACCTGTGGGGTAATAGCACCCACACACTGGAGGTGCTTTCCTCTCAGTTAAACCTCTCTGGAAAGGTCCTCATAGACTTGCTCAGAGGTGTGTCTCCCAGATGACTCCAAACCCAGTCAAGCTGGGAATGGAGATGAGCCACCACATCCCGTCTCCATGAGCACCTTGTCCCTTACTTTGCACCTCTTATCCCAGAGCATTGGTGTGTCTCAGTCTCAGTGAGGGCCTGTCAGCTCTCTAGTGATCTGAAGAGATCAGTTGGCAACGGTCCTGTCCAAGATGAGCTTTCAATGCCTGTGACTAACTTTAGGACCACACTGGGTCTCTTGTTTCCTTCCCTCTTCTGTGCCTTCCTCCGAATTCTGCTCGATTTCCATCTATACTCCAGAACACAAACCAAGGCCAATCAAGAGCTACCTTCACTGTGGTGATATTGTGTTCCCCAAAATATTGTGCACCCTAATAAACTTATCTGGGGTCAGAGAACAGAACAGCTACTAGATACAGAGGCCAGAAAATGGTGGCACACACGTCTTTAATCCTAGCACTTCTAAGGCAGAGATCCATCTGGATCTCTGTGAGTTTAAAGCCACACTGGAAACAGCTAATGTTGACTCACGCCTTTAATCCCAGGAAGTGATGGCAGAAAGCAGAAAGGTATATAAGGCATGAGGACCAGGAACTAGAGCTGGTTAAGCTTTCAGGCTTTCAAGAAGCAGTTCAGCTGAGATCTATTTGGATAAGAACACAGAGGCTTCCAGTATGAGGAAACAGGATCAGCTGAGGAATTGGCAAGGTGAGGTGGCTGTGGCTTGTTCTGCTTCTCTGATCTTCCAGCATTCACCCCAATACCTGGCTCCGGGTTTGTTTTTATTAAGAAGACCTTTTAAGACTCACGTTACATTCACCTCAATACAGTCATTATTATTTTTCTCCTAATTTTGTGTGTGTGCTTTGATGTATATATGATGTTTGTGCATATGTGAAAATGGGTGCAGAGATTTATATGCATGCATGTATAGAGAATAGAGGTGGATGTGTGTAGATGGATCTTAAGTGGACTTATTAGTAAAAACAAACCTGGAGCTAGATATTGGGGTGAGTGCTGGAAGATCAGAGAAGCAGAACAAGCCACAGCTACCTCACCTTGGCAATTCCTCAGCTGATCCTGTTTCCTCAGACTGGAAGCTTTTGAGTCCTCATCCAAATGGATCTCAGCTGAACTGCTGCTCGAAAGCCTGAAAGCTTAACCAGCTTCTAGTTCCTTGTCCTCACACCTTAAATACCTTTCTGCTTTCTGACATCACTTCCTGGGATTAAAGGCTCGTGTTGCCATGCCTGGCTGTTTGCAATGTGGCTTTAAACTCACAGAGATCCAGATGGATCTCTGCCTCTGGAATGCTAGGATTAAAGACGTGTGTGCCACCATTTTCTGGCCCCTATATCTAGTGGCTGTTCTGTTCTCTGACCCCAGATAAGTTTATTAGGGTACACAATATTTTGGGGAATACAATATCACCACAGATGTGTGTCTTCCTTTATTGTTCTCCATTATGTTTTTCTAGGACAGACTCTTTCACCGAACCCAGAGCTCGCTGTTTGGCTAGCTGGTGGCTAGTGAGTCTCTGGGGTCTCTCTGTCTCCCCCAATCCTAGTGCTAGGGCTACAGGAGCTAGGGTTACATCGTGTCCATCTATGTGGTTATAGTGGATCTGAACTCAGGTCCTCTTGCTTATATGGCAGATACTTTACCAACTGTGCTATCTCCTCCAACAAATTAGCCTCCTGTCATTCATTTTATGTGGAAGGTTCATGTAATTTGAAGTCTGGGGTGTTTTCTGTTTGTTTACTAAATGGCACCATGATTTCTGAAGATGTACAGTAAGATTTGAGACTGACATCCAGTATGTTCTCAGCAACCTAGAAATGCTACAAGGACATCTGCATGGCATGGAAAGGACATGCTTCTGGCCTGGACATTCCCAGGTCAAGGGTAAGAAGCTAGAAGCATCACAGACATCATAGAGAAGGAAGAGAGCACATTTCAGTATGTTTATGGTGGTACTTGATTTGGAAGCACTAGTGATGAATAGTGGACCAGCAGCAGCTAGAAGGTAGACTCCCACACTGGGCACTGAAGCTAGATGCAAAACAGTGCACCTAGTGGTTATCGATATAAATGAAATTGTAGGGAAGGAGAAACTGATGCATGGTGACATAAAACAGAAAAAGGATCTGCTCTGGGCTCAGGTGGTGGCTGGAGAAGCTGGATGCAAAGAGGTCTGAGGACTATCTGAGGGCAGCAGACATGCTGCTTATCTTGATTGACAAGGTAGTGGCATGGATGGATGCTTTGTCAATGCGAGTCACTGAGGTGAGGTGCACCTTATCGTACAAAATCTCACCTCAAGATTGGTTTTACAAAAAGGCAAAGATAGATGGTGAGACGGCTCAGCAGGTAAAGGTGCTCGCTGCCAAGCTGATAAGATGAGTCCCCTTCCTGGGGCTCACGTGGTGGAGGGAGAGAACTTCCTCTCTCAAGTTTTCCTCTGACCTCCACACACCTGCTGTGGCACATGTACAAGCCCCCTCAACACACACCCTCAAAAAATAAACAAATAAAATGTAGTTTCTAAAAGGCCAATATGTCTTCAGAAAACCCCAAAGCTAGGAGTGTTCATTTTCATCTGGTTGCATGCACAGCAGCAAAGGAAGCATTTTAGACTCAGGGAGTCCTGTCCTGGATGTGATCCTGGATCTGTGGGGGAAAGAGATGAGGCATTTCAATTTAGGGCTTAGCCCCCTTCACGCAAGAGGAATTGCAGGCCCACTATAGAGCTCCCAGGACACCCATCCTCCTCTCCAGGGGATCCACTCACTGGAGGGGCTGTTCCATCAGGCAGCTGTGACAGAAGCTAGTTCCCTTGACACCAGCCTTCACCATCCTCGGCACAGTGAGTCTTAGTCTCCCACTGAAATCTACAGGACTGATGGGGACCACTGACTCCTCAGATTGTTTCAACGTGCTGGTCACTTTTCCACTACCAAAGAAGACAATGGGAAGTGAGCCCTAAAGCGTTTCTGAATGTACACATGGCAGAGGGTGTCAAAGGGTATGGAAGAGCTCAGGAACAGCTCCATGTGTCTACTTGCAGTATCTACCTTACCGCTGAATTTTGGAAGCCAAGCCAAGAGATGACTAAAAATGGAGTTCTTTGACATGGGAAATCTGTGGGATGGAAGAGCCTCGTGGTGAGCACAACCAATCCTTCTACCTTCAGCTCTGATAGGAAGCAGTGAGGGAGTTTCAGGCCACGAGCGGTGTGTTTTATCAACATTGGCAATAACAGTCAGAATGCTAATGCTAACCGTAGTCAGGAAAATGAGAGTGGCCAAAACCTCACAACTGTAAATCTCTCTTCCAGAAGAATGAGTGTCTCATCTCTGAGTGAGTGTAAACTTTAAGACAGGCAAGGAGCCTCTGGTTCTCACGGCTCTAACACAGGCTAGAAGCCTCAAGTTCTCAGGCTTCTAACACAGACCAGGAGCCTCCAGTTCTCAGGGCTCTAACTTTAAACTGCAGAAGGCCCCATTGTGAAGCGAAGCATGAAGAATGCAGAGCTCCTAGGTCTCACCACTTTCCTGCTTGATTGGAGTCATGTTAAGCTTAAAATGTGTGTGTATAACACAGTGATGTATTTAATTCTATTAAAATAAATTTCACTCTCATACTCATCATTTAGAGTCCATTTGTATGTGGGAGGGAAAACTTACATTAGTGCTAATATTAATAGGGGTTGTCATTAGGACCTGGGATTGGCATCGTTTAACTGCCTCACTCCTCAGAAGTCTGTATGTAGATCCCCAGCTTCACAGACTGGAGGATCAGGAAAATGTACTTATTTCTCAAGATGCTGGGGTTACACTCCACTAAACAAAGGAAACCCATGGGGATTGCGGTGAACATGGCATGGAGTTATCAGCTGGAGGCTGTGTAGGAGACACAGGGGTGTGGCAGAAGCTGTACCAGTAGTGACAGTCAACATCGATGGCACAAGAAAACATGAGAAGATGTTGGAACGTCATGGCTGACATGCTGAACTTAGAAGGTGAGTTCCCACAGAGCTGGGCCCCAGGTATGAGGTTACTGCCTGGCTAGTGATGGTCTTGGAGCTGGAGGAGGGGGTGTGTAGAAAGTGATGATGCAGTGTCATCAAACTCTGTTCATCTACAAGATGGTGTCTTGCTGCAGGGTAAAGTGATGTGTCCAGGGAGGCGTTAATGGGAGGAGCCAGAATAGCCAATCAGAAGCAAATGAATAGAAAATACTGGAGCTAGCCTTGTCCTCAGCCATCAGGTGTCTCAAACTGGCAACTCTTTGACAACTCACCCCTCTGACAGAGGACCAATAATGGCCCGCACTGGGTGTCCATGGCATGGCTCCTAGGCCACTCTGCCCTTGGGGTAGGAGCTACTGTTCTTGTGCACATTTCTCTGTACAGAAGCTTTTGGATGGTGCAGAAACAACTTCTTTTCTTACCTAGTAAAATCCAGACTTCCTTCACTGAATCAAAGGAGACCTCATTCTCTGCCCAAAGTGAAGGGTCCTTAGTGTCATCAGTCCTCATATCCATTCCTTCCCTGACACACTGTCCTGAAGTAGGTGCTCCTCAGACTTGGAAATAAATCCTAAACATGCAGGCTTGCCCAAACTATAGAGCAAAGATGGTCTCCAGGGGAACTCATGAAAGACAAGCACAGCAGGTGAGAATGGAGGTGCCACACCCAGAAGGAGGCAGAGCAGGAGGCAGGGCGGCAGAGTCCCTCTGGCCTGGGTCTTGTCACCAACTGGGGCATTGGAGCTGGGAAAGTGGGGACTCGGTCAAGTTAGTCCAAAAATGTTTTTCAAGAAAGAAGGAAGGAGAAATGTAGAGACAAAGAAAACTAACTCCCAATAAGTGAGTTTTCCTGAAGACAATGTGGCCCTGGGCATGCTGGACAGGGTTTCCTGGTGTACCTGGGTAAAGGTGGCTATGTTTAAATGGAAAAAACTATAGCCCTTCTGATCTGTGGGAAGATGAGGGGCAGTGACTGGACTTCAATAGGGACAAGGCTGAGTCATATAGGACAAGGAGCTGGACAGAAGAGAGGGAACGGGGGTTGGGTTGCTTCTGCTGCTCAGAGCTCCGGAGCACAGACTGAAGGATTTGGAACTCCTAAGTGAAGAGGGTTGGTATCCTAATGGCCAGTCTGAGTCCTCCAGGAGGACCAAGCTATTGAAATTCTGTCCTTGCTAATCATGTAATGGAGGAAGAGGGAGGAAGGGAGGGAGGAAAGGAGGGAGGTAAGAAGGGAGGGATAGAGAGAGGGAGGAAGGAAGGGAAGGAGGGAGGAAGGGAGGGAGGGAGGAAGGGAGGGAGACAGGGATGGGACAAGAGGGAGGGAGACAGGAAGGGAGGGAGGGAGACAGGGATGGGACAGGAGGGAGCACACTGTTTCTTTCACCTCTAAACACAAGAGAGAAGCAAATGACTTGGCTTAAGATGCTCATGAAGAAAAGGTGCAGGTGAGGTGTTCTGGCTGAGGTCCCAGGAATCACATGTGCCCCCCAGATTGGCATTGCTTGAGCCTTCACTGTGGGAACTGTGAAGAACTCCATCTGAACAGCTGAGTCCTTTCCTTCTGTGCACATGGTAACTTGGGAGCGAAGGCGTGTCCACAGCTGCCAGAAAGGAGAGCTCCTTGACATGTGCCCTGTGTATCTCTGCAATGCTCACACTGGATTCTAGCAATGGGGGTTGGTCTGTGCCATCATCACAGCCCATGTTCTGCTTCTGGGTGGTTCATGGTAGAGCTTTCTGTGACTAGGAACCAAGTATCGCCAAGCATCTCAAGTTTATGGGCAAGTTGATAGTTCACATAGTATTCTCCCTGTCTTGAGTGACAGTCAATATTTCCCAGCTACAGGGAGGACAGGAACCATGTGCTCTCTGGATGCAAGCAGGTACATTGACACAGGGTGTTTGCAGGAGTGGGGACAGCACACAGCACTGTCAGGGGATACAAGGTGGCCCATGCTCTACTGTGAAGTATCTCTAGACAAAAATAAAAAATGTATGGTCCAAGCTGGAGAGATGGCTTACTGGTTTCCCAGAGGATATGAGTTCAGTTCCCAGTACCTACACTGGGCAGCTCACAACTGCCTGTAACTCCAGTTTTAGGGGACTTGACACCCTCTACTGGTCTCCTCAGACACTACACTCACATGGCATATACTCACACAGACACCACACAAAAATTAAAACAAAATCTCAAGTACTATTTAAAAAAGAAAATGTATGCTCTTACTTTTGTGGTCTAGTTATTGTTACTCAGAACTAATTGTAAATTAAAATCTCAGTCAGAACGGAATCAGAATATCAAATCTCTATTTGCCATTGTTTTCAAAGCCCTGAACCACAGGCTTTGTGGACCAAGGTAAAGTAGTTGTGAACAGGTATTTTCTACATGCAAAATCTGCTTCCAGTCCTGTGTGTTGTAGCTTGGCTGCACAGGCAGAATTATTCAGCCTCTTCAAAGTGGAGTCAGTCAATATAGTCACTCCCCTCTACTTCAGAATCCAACCACTGAGGGTCATGAAGGTCAACCCTGACCTCATCACGCAGAACAAAGTCACACATGTGCTTGTGTATGGGGAAGGGTATACAGAAACCACATCAGCCATGAGAATGCCTAGGGCAGAGGGCTCAGTGAGGCCCAGTCATGTCTGTCTCCAGTTTTAATACTTAGACCCTGGGGATTCTGGAAGCTGACAGCAGGAGAGCTTGGGGGAGCATCTGTCCTCTTGACAGTGCAAATGCATACACATTGGGTGGACACTGCACTTGAACTTTCCAGAGTTGATCTTTTCCAAAGCTAGCAATGTGGGCTGAAGTAGTCCCTCATGTTTTTAATTAATTTGTAAGACTGTCATTCACAGTAATTAGTTTCATCATGTTGTCTTCATACACACATGTCATTAGGATCCATTTCCACTTTTCTCCTCCCTACCACGCTTCCCTCATGCTTACCTACCCCCTCTGGGGTCTCCCTTTCTTCCTCCAGTTAGTTCCCCTTCTGCTTATCTATCGCATGTACTCCATTACCCTATCCCCATCATATCCCTTGAGATTTCCCCCTCCACTCTTATGATCCCCTTTGTAGTTTCATGGCCTACACACATATGTAAACACACACACACACACACACACACACACACACACACACACACATTAAATTTAGAATCCACATATAAAAGAAAACATTTGTATTTGTATTTCTCAAACTGTCCAGGAAAGAAGGTATCCATTCTTGTCCAGGTTCTGCTAGTGAATTTGCCCTGGACAAATCTAGTCATTACCCTGTGCCTTAGTTTCCCCAAATGAAGATTAGGTCTATCATCCACTGCAGACTGCTACTGTGCCTCTGGGCCATGGGCCATACCCTGTGGGGAGTGCTGCTCTCTCCTGATGGCTTTGGGTTATTTGTCAGTGTGATCAATGGTCTATGAGGAGAATGCTATTCTCACCACAGGGAGGTTGTAGGATCAGTCCTGGTTTTCTGTGTCCTCCGGACTGTGGCTTAGGCACCTCACTAGCAGTGAGGACACAGGGCACATACTAACCCACTGTGGACATGCAGCATAAGTGATGAATAAGCTGATGCTTTAAACTATGACCTCTCTAGGCCGCTTGTTACTGCAGCATGCCCAAGCTTACCCTGACTATCACACTCTGTCACCTTAATGATGGAAGGCAATCTTGAGCACTTGAAAGATCCTATAAAAGGAGATTCCAAATCCTAGCACTGAAGACCTGTGCCTTAATTACAGAGACTTACATTTCCTCATCTGTCAGAAAAGATGTGAATGCAGTTACGTCATTACTAGGAGTAATCACACTCAGAAGGAATGGCAGCCAGACCCAGTTCTTAAAGGACTGGATAAGATAAAATGTGGTTTCTCTTCATCACTGTGAATGGAAATTAGATGGCAAGGCAAAGGGCTTACAGAGAGATATAGAAAGATTCCTGCTGAGACAAAGAAAGCATCACCAGACTGTAATTATGTGACAGAGAAGTAAGCCTTCTCCAAAGCAGGGTGGAAGCAGACCTCTGTTTATACAAAGGAGGCAGAGGGATCCAGACCAGATCTGGACCAAAGCCTGGCATCCAGGCAAGTAGCAGGTTGCTATAGAGTGATGGCTAGCATCTACAATAGGATGAGAGGTCCAAGGAGCAGGGATGGTGTGAGCCTGATACTCCTCGGGTGGACATTGAAGCCCACAGGGGAGGGGGCTTCATTTTAGGAGATCACACTTTAAAACAACCTACAGTAAGAAGAGACTTGCTGGGAACTCAGGACTGAAGAAGACTGGGCCCAGGGATCAGAGTGAAGATGCATTTGCTAGAATTGACATTCTTATTGTGGTTCCTTGAAACAGGCAAGGGCTGAAGCCTAGCCCTGGTCAGGGCACAGATCTAAGACTGGGGAATGGACCACCAACAGAGACAGGTAATAAGTAGCCCCCACATATCCCACAAGGCAGATTAGAAGGCTATAAGCAGGAGCCACTGGAGTTTCCCACCCTGGGCCAGTCTCCTGAGTTCCCTCCTCCCTGCTTTACTCATCTACAGCCTCTGGGAACTGTACTTGCCTTAGAAGTTAGATGGCCAGGCAGTATTTGAGGACAGCTGCACATCAGCTGTCAATCACAGCTGTTTAACCATTCTCAGGCCTCAGTTCTCGCGCTGCCCCACACATGAGCCCAGCAGCACGGTAGATGGTAAGCAGGTCTGCAGCCAGAGCTGTTCTCTGAGCATTTTAAGAAAGGACTGTAGTCACACCAGGACACTCTGAGGGTGGAGTTCTGGGGTTTAGCCACTTTCGTATTGCTCAAAAATTTCATGTCCTAGCACAGGACATCTACCCAAATCTACCCAAATCCTAAAAGCACTGAAGATGGTGAGTAGCAGTCTTGGGTTCAAGTCCAAGTATGAGACCTGGGGTAAGTTGTCTGGCATCCCTGAGCCTCATCATTCTTGTGTTTGGAGTGGGGCTGAATGTTCCCGTCCAACTTAGATCCAGTTATATGAAGGTCCTGAGCACACCGACAGGTATGGTGAGGATTTTGCACAGGTCATTTTTTTTCTTTTGTCTCTTACTTTCTGTAATATCAAAAATAATTTTGTGCAATATTAATAGCTAACCCAATGTTTTGCTGTCGTATATTGAAAAGGATTAGGAACATTGCCTTTTCTGGAGCCCTTTGAACAGAGAAGATTCACACTCGGGGACTTTTGTGACTTCCTGAGTACTCGTCCAAGGCAGTTCCTTCTCCTCCCATCCCTTCTCATCTGGAAACACCGCAGACCAGAAGAGGCTGGCGCTGGGTGTGAGGTTCTGGAAATAGCTTCCCCCACCGCTACCCCAAGCCAACATCTGCTAAGTCACTGTGATGTCGTTTTCCCCCGCACCCCCTGAAGCTGCACCACAGCACCGCAGGAAAACGCACTGGCTTTTCCCAGGCAGCAATGAAATTGTAGAATCCTGGGCCACATGCGTCCGTTGATCATTTAGGAGGATTATCCTCTTGATTGATGACCTTCGAGAGCTCGCCCATGACAGGTCTTCAAATTACCCAGCTTGGCTTCAAGAACCCAAATGTGGTAATAAGTACATGTCAATTCCACCAGCCCCGCGGTGCTTCCCTCCAGGAAGATGAGTGATCAAAGCGCTATTTTAAAATTAGCCAGCTGATGACCTTTCCATCCTGCCATGCTCTGGAAATGTCAGCATTAGCAAAATCATGGGGAACAACTGCGAAGCTCCTTGTCAGGAATGAAGCCGGTGAGGAGTGGGGAGAATCCTTCATCCCATTCCTGGGGATCACAGCCACCACCATGGCCCTTGCTGGTGTGTGATGAAAAACCCTGGGAGCTTAAAGGAGAGCCATGCTTGGGTTTCAGGTGGGGGAGGAAATGGAGCTATCAGGAATGCTAATCTCCTTGATGCAGCTTAGCTTCACTCAACCTGCAGAATGCTCTGGATGCCTCCTCACTGCAGGAAGAAGAAACACAAAGAGCCTATGGGGTGCACAAAAGAGATATTTGTCTCAGTTACTTGGTCAGAGTTCACGAGGATGTCTTGGATGTGATCATAAATTTGTGTCCGATGATAGCAATCGAAGCACAGTGTTGTAGTGCTCCAAGTGCTGCATTTAGCTAATGTGGGCTGCTGAAATGAACAGGAAGCTATGTCAGAGCAGGAATCCCATTTGATGTTTCTCTGTGTCCAGGCCCGGGTTTCTCCCTCCTGTTGTCAGTTCTCAGTGGCTCTGCCTATACTATGTGAAACAATGGTTCAGACAAAGTTAATACATATTTTTAAATTTTGATTGTATGTAGATGTCTGTGTGTGTGTGTGTGTGTGCGTGTGCACATGTAAGTGCAGATACCCAATGAAGTGTGAGACACCTGATCCCCTGGAGCTGCTGTTTCAGGTGATTTTGCGCCCTCTGATATGGATGTTGAGGAATGAACTCCAGTCCACTGGAAGAGCAGTGATCTTAGCTGCTGAGCCATCTCTCCAGACCCAGTGAGGAACTTAAAAATGAGGTTGTTTTCTAGTGATAAATGACAAGTAAATGTGAACTTCCATCCATCTGCAAGTAAACCAGGAGTGTCAGGCACCACAGGCCTTGGATTTACACCACCCGAGGTTTTTTGAAGGTTAACTCTATGCTTTACAGGATTTGATAGAAAACACCCATCTGTTGCTCTGTAGGTGGCTTTGTGAAGTATCACCCTGTCCATAAGGTTCCCCTTGACCACACCCAATGCATCCTTTCCTCCCATCATCCCACACCCACTCCTAGCCTAGTGATCTCAGTAGTAGCACGCTCACACTTGCTTCCTTTTAGAATCCCCAGACTTTCACCACAATTCCTGGAGAGCAGGCTTTGGCTGGGTCTACAAGATTAATTTCCCCACTCTGCAGTAATAGAGTCATGAAGACAGACCCTCAGGCATTCTCTAGCCACCTCAGTTCCCATCTGCCTTGCTGCACCCTTGGCTTTGGGACGACTTTCCATCTGTAGCCCAACACTAGCTCCAGTTCGGTCTCTCTGGGATGAGCTTGATCTGGCAGTCTAGCCTCAAGGGCCTCAGTAGACGGCATTGCACAGACAGGTGGTGAGCTGGTCTGCATGTCCCTATTGAAGTGACCCATCATCTTCATCCTAGTGTACCATGCTGCCTCCCCACCTCTACCGGAAACCCTAGAATGGTGCAGTAGGTGGCCATTGACCACCATATTGCCCTCTTCTCAGTCATAGATCGTTAATCCCCAGGCTGTCCCATCCTAGTTCCTAGCATTCATTTCTTGGGTGATGTGTGGCAACAGGCGCAATGTTTGAGGGTGGTACAGAGAACTCACCGAATTCAGCCTGCTGCAGGAAGATGCAGGTAGTGTACCTCATCTAATGCCTTGATTTTTTTTTAACTGAAATGGCCTCCAACTTGTCGCCCTGCCTTCAGCCTCCTCAGATCCAATCCAATTTTCCTGCTTTGCTCAGGATTTCCTGTAGAAATATCTGATTTGCAGATTGCAATGGACCATCTTCTATGGAAGATGTATGGGCATTTTATGTCTGGCTCCATCTCCTCTTGGTTTTCTCTCCCATTCCTACAACATAGGGTGCTGTTTTCAACCCATGGCATCCTCCTGACTGTTCCCTCTAGTGGCACAGCCATCTGCCCTGGCACACACCTTCACACACATCCATGTTTTCTATATGTAGCTCACTTTGCCTGGGAACCGGTGCTTCTGCCTCTAGAAAGAGAGCAACAATGCTCACAGACTCTCAATACCACTGGTCCTTCTGTGAAGGCATCTCAACTGCAGGAGGACCCGGTCACCTCACAGAAAGCTCCTCCATGGATAGGATTGTCTTAATCCCTCTTTGCTGCCCAGCATTGGTGACATCCTGGGACAAACACAGCAGTGATACGGATCAGTGAAAATGGATTCAACTCCAAGAACATGTGTTGTTCAGCCAACTGTGCACCCTCCTCACACACCTAGAGGGATGCTAGAAAGCTAATGTGATAAAGCAGTTAACAGTTCTTATGGGACACACGTGGCTTACAAGTTCAAACTGATATCAAATTAAATTAGAGTAAGTATACACTTAGGATTTAGTCTTTATCCAGGAAATAAACCACTATGAGGCGGTAACAATTTCCTCAAATTTCTTAGATGAGAAAGTTCTCATTACTGAAGAGGTGTGGTATGCACAGATTATACCAATGACATGCTAATCAGATTTTAATTAGCACTGACATCATGTAGAGGAAGGTGCAGTGTACTGTTAGAGCTAACTGCCTAATAACTTCATAGTACTTCTAAGAACAGTAGTAGCTAAAGAAATGAAAGAGAGTGGCTTTTCTATTTTCCAACAAACAGCAGCATTTTCCAGCAGGTAGCCTGGCAGATGTGCAGCTCTTGGGGCTGGTTGGTGATATAAAGAGAGATGGAAATGGCTTACCTCCGTGTTGGAGGATATGACAGAGCAGCTAAGATAATACTCCATGTGCTATGATACTTGAGTGTCGAGAATAGATTTTGTTCAGCATATACCACCATTCAGGAGACACCTTGAGTTTTAATTCTGGTTTGGGTTTTTCTTAAAGTAACATTCAGCAGAATTCTGTGCTCTGCACATCTCTGGCCTTCTCTCCAGAGTCTCCAGGAATGAGTTACTGTGGTGACATACCTCCGAAACACCTTCACTCACAACTTTTTCATAACTGAGTCCAGTGCTGCTGTGTAGATCATATTGAGTAGACAGGGTGTATCAAGACACAGGAGAGCAGGGACAGCCCAATCTTAGTGGGGCAGTCCATGATAACATCAGAGTCTGTGGGTACATGGGGGACTAATTTCCATGAGGTCACCTTGACTTCTCTCTTCACTCTGGTTCTGAAGAACCATTGAATGTTAAAGTTAGCCCCACTGGGTCTCGCCAACTTGATACCATCAGTAACATGCCCTAGTTTAAAGCTAGCTCCTGTCTCTATAGCCTATTGCAGGATGTCGTGACAGGACTCAATCCTCGGAACATACCCAGGGCCTGTTCCCTTTAAGATGCGGTTCTAGTTCTCACTAGATGCACACTGCTCCTCTACTTAATCTGCAGTATCTCTGCTCTCTAAACACACACACACACACACACACACACACACACATCTTCAGCAGTGTGAAACATAGTCTTTTGACCTTCTCCTAGGGCTGTGCTCTGCCAACCCACCAGCCAAGTCCAGGCCTGGTTCATGCCTTGTCCTGCTGCACTGCATGTGGGCCATGGACTTTGAAGTCCATGAGCTCTATTCCTGCATTCTTCCCACTCCCTCAGCAGCCCAGGGCACTGGCTATTCAAGCTGAGTGTCCTCAGGCCAGAAGCTCCCAATTGTCTATGTCCTCCCCAGGTCCAGAGGGTCTGTATCCTAGGCAGCCAGGCTCTCCCTTATTCTCTTTTCCAGCCTGGAGTCAGAATTTCTCATGATGTCCTAGGCTTTGGGCCTCTTCAGTTTTCTACCCCATAGGTAAAACGTCTTGCATTAAACTTCCTGGACTTGGATTGACACTAATATTAGCACCAGGAGCGGCCACAAGAAAGGACACTCAGTGTGGTATAAAGATTTCTCGGGCCCTGCCCTCAGACTGGATGGCCATGATGAGCATTGTGCAGACCTGAATGGATGTACTAGCTACAAAGTTCATGCTGATATCATTATTGATCAAATTGGCACCTGGACTTGATGGATATGAAAGAGTCACTAGAAATTCAAGTATTTTCATGATGGCTGTGGGGATTATGGATGGAAAAATGCTCCTGGGAACTCTACAGAGCATGTGGAAAGATTGGACAAACCCCAAGCTTTAAAGCTTCAGGACAAGCCATGAGCCGAGAAAGCAGGGCTCTCCTGGATACCCCTGCAAAGCATGCTCATCCTCACTGTCACAAACCCAGCCTTTCTCAGTCAGGCCCATGCTCAGCCATGTCGGCCACTGTAATATGAATCTCTCATGTGCTAGTTTGAGTGCTCATTCTCCAGCGAGTGACTCTGCCTTGTGACACTATGGAAGTTTTAGCAGGTGGGAACTGACTGGCAGGAAGTAGGTCCTAGACACAGGATTGTGAAGGTTAACCCAGCCTGGGTCCCAGCCTGCTTTGTGGTCTGCCTTTGTATAAGCATCTTTATCCCATTCCAGCCATCATGGATGGAGCTGCACCCAAGCCATTACACTATGATGGGCTAGAGTTCCCTGAAACTATGATACAAAATAAGTATCTTCTCCCTTAAGGTGTCCTTCCAGGTGTCTGCCACACCAAGAAAAGTAATCAAAGTGTAGTTTGGTCCCTCAGGATGCTTTCATAAGAGATGGACACTGATGGGGGTGCACGGGAATAAACAAGGGACATAAACAAAACTGAGCACTCTGTCTCCCCATAAATAACCCCAAGAATCATTTGCCATTGAAATGACTGAAAACTGCCTACCTGCCCTGTCCCCAAGTCTGAAAATAGCACACATTTGATAAAATATTCTTCAGTAGCTTAATCTAGGACAGTTACCCTGCAAGTGCATATCTATTTCCTAAGAACCCATCTCAGCCACCCCATGTTACCCTTGGACTTGTGACTATGGTCCATGTCAGCTGTGGCAGGAAGAAGGTACAGAGACAGATCTGGGGAGATATCACGTATCTCTGGCAGGGGAGGGGAGTGTCTACTAGTTTATACTGAAGAAAAGAATTCTAAGAGG
Organism: Peromyscus aztecus; assembly: GCA_902168405.1. NCBI lineage: Eukaryota > Metazoa > Chordata > Mammalia > Rodentia > Cricetidae > Peromyscus > Peromyscus aztecus. The sequence continues at coordinate 23,257 of CABHPQ010192650.1, forward strand.
ACAGCACAAGGAGACTGTGACATTGAGAGGATGCCAAGTCTAGACTGAGCACTCTGGCAGGGGTTTCACTTATGTGGCTGAAAGGACTCTAGTAGTTTCCCTGGCTTGTCAACAGACATGATAAACCCCAGGGGCCTCCATTCCATACAGACAGAATGGCAGTGCTCTTCTGAAATCGTTTGTACTAAAGGGTCTATGAAGTATACGTGTCAGTGAGGGGAAGAGGTTGGTCACTGCAGGGTCCCAGGTGCGATCCTTGATGTTGTCATTGACTCATCCTTCTTGATCTCATTGAAGGGACAGGCTCTGGAGCAACAAGGGGCCATCACTTCACTTGCTGGCAAAGGCAATAGGGACAAGCTGGAAGCCAGAGAGTTTAACTCACAGATAGTTGTAGCAACATCCAACTGGCCTTGACATCCCTAGGAATGATGTACAGAATCGGCTACTCCAACAGTACTTGGTACATGTCTACACAGCAAGAATAAAACCAGACTGATGGCAGGAACCAAGCTGAGTTATTCCACGGAGTTCTGCTTTCCACCCCGTGTCTGAGAGGTAGACCAGAAGCCTTTGGCTGGAGATGCCAGGCACACCGCAGAAAGATCCAGAGAGACTATCATAACATTATTCTCTCAAACCTTTTCTAAATGGATCTGTGGTTGTTTGCTAAGTGACTATGTTCTGAGTCAAAGAAAATGCCCAGCTCACTCAGGTTTTCTAGACTCTTACGGATTTGTCAGCGTCACCCTCCTCTACTCTGTGATGGCCACTCATACTGTGGTTGACGGTAGTCAAGTATTTTGATGAAACTTAGAGTTTCATCCTGGGCCTATTGAGTTGTCAAACCTACCTTAAAATTTTCTTCTGAGTTCCAGAGTTAATAGCAGAATAGCCATCTTGGGCAGCATGGAGTTCCCATGTATAATGTGGGTTGTTATCCTTGGAAGCAGCAGGTGGGTGATCTTGGAAAGTCACCCGTGTAGCAGAACACTGAATTACAAGGGATGAACATCCTTGAAGAGATTATAGATGAGATCCATCACCAAAACTTGGAGAATTCAGGGGTGCTAATAGAAATTCAATATTTGTTTAACTATCTTCTGTGCTCTATAAAGAAGGTGGGATCTGAGAGAATGACTGCAGATTATTATAAATTTAATCAATTGCTAGCTCTAATTGAAGCTGCTGTTTCAAACATGTTTGCCTTACTGGAGCAGATCAATATGTCTCCTGGAACACGGTTTGAAGGTATTGAACTGACAGATTATTTTTCCTCTCTACCAATTTGCAATCCTGAAAGATTTGCTTCAGCCTGGCAGGGCCACTAATGCACCTTCACAGTTTTGCCTCAGGGCGACACTGTCTCTTCTGCATTCTGCCGTAAGCAATCCTCTATGGTGCCCTTCTCTTGGCAGTCCTGGAGGACTGCACTGCTTTTGCCAGGCTGGTGAATGTGCACATTAGACAGGAAGAAGAGGACGTTGCAAGTAAGATGTGCATCAGAGGGTTGGGATGGGGTTGGGGACTGACAGAAAAATCTAGAGTTGCATCATATCCTGGAGTTTCTGAAGGTCTGGAAAGTGCCAAAGTAAGCTCTCTAACATGAAAGGGAAGCTGCTACAGTGTTTCAAGTCTCTCTCCAGCTTTAAAAATTATTTTAATTACAATATAATTACATAATCTCCCCTCTCCTCCCTTCTACTCTTTTCTTTCTCTAACCTATTCCTCTTAAATGCAGGACATCTTTTTCTTTAATTATTATTTACATATTCTCTATGTATGTGTATGTATATAAATGAGCAAATATATGTACATATGTATGGATAGATAGATAGATATTTAGATAGATATAGATAGATAGATAGATAGATAGATAGATAGATATGACATGATCTGCTGACTCCATTTGATGTTGTTTGTATGTGTGTTTTTAGGACTGACCACTTGGTATTGAATAACCAATTAAGGGGTTCATCTCTGGGAAAGACTAGTTCTCTGTCTCTCTCAGTAGTTGTTAATTGCTTGTAGCTCTTCATCTAGGGAAAGGGCCCCATAGGATTTCCCCATTTATGTTGTCATGTCAGCCGGTATTGCCATTGTTCAGGTCTTCTTTCGGCAGCTATGTTGTTGAGATTCCATGGCTGTAGCTTCCCTGTCATATCCCTAACACATTTTCTCCACAGCATTCTTGGCCCTTTGGCTCTGACCATCTTTCTGCCTCATTTCTCTGAGATGTTCCCTGAGCTTTAGTTGTAAGGTTAGTGTTGCCAACTATCCATGGCTAGTGAAGTCATCTATCTTGGAGGAGAAGCCACTATCACCGCTTTCCTAAACCAGCATTGTTCCCAGCTGCGTTCTAAATACTTGTCCTTCTGCCCTGGGTAGATGTAGCTCTCGACCCTCACCAAGGAAGTTTCTTTTCCATTAACAGAGATCTACAGCTGGTCAAGATGCAGAGAACAATCGACTATGAGGTCCCCAGTCCCAACCAATACAACTACAGCTTGTGGAATTATTAATGCCCACACTATCAAAAGAATCACAATTCTGCTTTGGCTCTTAGAGCCAATATGTATCGCATAAGAAGGTACTCTACAGCATGCATGGCACACTCTAACTGGTCCCTGCATTCCCCATGAGATCAGCATTTCTGAGTGGGGATCATTACAATCAATCCCTCTGTAGGGATTTCAGTTGCATATCTTCCACTGGGCACCAAGACACAGGGGCTGTGCAGCACCCAGGCCTCCCATATAGAGCACAGTGCAAACTGGAGCACTAACCTAGCCTCTTTCAACCAGTGGATGGCAAAGTTGAGCCGGCATCAGCATCCTCAGGATGTGCTAAGTCATATTACTGTCCCCATTTGCAGAACTCTTGACTTAGTGGACTAGGAATTTACATTTCTGGTGAATCCCTTGTGTGACACTGTTCCCACACACAATGAGTCCAACTGCTATAATCCCTGGGAGTAAAGATATTCTCTCTCTTGAAGGTAACTCTTTCCCTTGTCTGAGTCTTCTGGATTTCCCAGGACTGCCCTAATAAGGTGGTACAGACAGAGTGACTAGAAACAGACATGGATTATTTCCTTGGTGAGGGGGATGAATGTCTGAACTCAAGGTGCCTTCAGGAACATTCTCAAAGTGCACCCACAAAGCTTCTGTGTTATGAATTGTGCATGCATTTGTAATCAGTCTTTGTTATCACATGACATCAAGATTTCTCGGCAAGATACATGTCAGCCAGAGGATGCCAGAAGTGTCTTTGCTATCAATATCTTCTAAGGCCACAGTTATTCTGAACAGGAGGCTCAGCCCACCTGACTCCAATCTGACTGTTTTTTTGAAAATAGATTTTTTCAAACAATATATTCTGATTACAGTTTCTCCTCCCCCAAGTCCTTGTAGATCCTTTCCACTTCCCCACTCATTCAAATCTACACCCTGTCTTTGTCTCTCTCATTAGAATAGAAACAGACATCCAATAATGATGATGTTGATAAAATAAAAACAAAAACAGAATATGACAACAAAATAAACTAACAGAAAAAGCATGAGAAACACATATAGACATAAAGACACACACATTGGCACAGAGAGAAATTACATAAAAACACAAAACTGGAAATCATAACATATACACAAAGAACCTGTCTAAAATATATGAGGAACTCAAAAAAACTGGAAATGAAGAAAACAAATGACCCAATTAAAAATGGGATACAGATCTAAACAGAATTTTCAAAAGAAACACAAATGGTTGAGGAGCACTTAAAGAAATGTTCAACATCCTCAGTCATCAGGGAAATGCAAATCAAAACAACTCTGAGATTCCGTCTTACACCTGTCAGAATTGTCTAAGATCAATAACACACGTGGGAACTCATGCTGGAGAGGATTTGGAGCAAGGGGAACACGCTCCCGTTGTTAGTGGGACTGTAAACTTATACAGCCACTGTGGAAATCAGTGTGGTGGTTCCTCAGGAAGCTGGGAATCGATTCATCTATACCATTACCGGGCATATACCCGAAGAACTCTACATCCTACTACAGAGACATGTACTCAATTATGTTCATTGTTGTTCTATTCATAATAGCCAGAAATTGGAAACAACAAAGATCTATTTATCAACAGATAAATAGATAAAGAAAATGTGATACACTATGAAATATTACTCAGCTAAATTTTACTTAGTTAAAAAAATGAAATCATAAAATGTTCTTCTAAGGATCATAACAACAAATGACTCTTAATGACATTGTGCTACATTCATAGATCATTATCTTGCTTAGCCATCAACAGTGAAGCTTCCTCCTGGGGTGAATGGTAACAAATACAGAGACCCACAGCTGAACAATGTGTGGAGAATAAGAAACCTTGGAACACTCAGTCCTAAATTGAGTGTCTCCATCAAATCCTTCCTCTTAAGGTTCAGGGAACTCTACAGAGGAAAATACAGGAAGATTATAATCACCAGAGAGGATGGAGGACAAGGAAACAAGGACTTTTAAACATAGCAGGACTGAAACACATATGAACTTACAGAGACTGAGGCAGCATGCACAGGTCTGGACCAGAAGGAGTCTCAGGGCAGCAAGGGAAAGTGAACACAAGCCCCACTCTCTATCCCTAACCCAGAAGCTATCTCCAATTAATACCACTCACAGAAGAAAACTTAGTTTTCTTCGATGGAGTCTCACTGGGGATAGAAACCACTCTCAAGGGCAGGCCCCAGGCTCAGCACTAGATGGCCAACACAAAACGAACTTTGGCATCATGGGAGGATCTTTGTCTCAAAATGCTTTGTTGGGATTTTTCCCCTGACTTTCTATGAACCTGTCAACTCTATAGTGATTATATTCCCAAGTCAGGTCTAGTTGTAGAGTGAGACACATTCTGGCTCTTTCAGCAGTGACCCCTGCCATTTCCCCTTCCTCTTTGCTCTACAAATATCACTTCTTGAAGATAGTTCTGACTGAAATATGGAAACCAACTAGAGACAGACTGCTGGTAGGTAGCACACTGAGTACAGACAGTCAGAAAGGCAGGAGAAAAGGATCCTCCAAAGCTGTAAAAAACTGAGCTTGCTGGGTATCGACTTAGAGACATCCAGAGGTACAAAGCTGTGCTCACTCACAGTCACTTTCTGATGTTCTCCTGGGTGGCCCTGGATAGAAAAGGAAAAGCACTGGAGTGCTGGTGACAGGGAAGAGATGTGGGTGCCATTCCTAGAACAGACACAGAATATAAAGGTACCTGTGCCTTGAGCGCATGCTCACAAAAGTGCATCCACAAGGAAGAGGCTATCAAGAGCTGGGAAGGAAAGACGACACACTCCCCATCTTTCCCTGGTCACTCCTAAGCTTTCTCTGTGGGCCCAAGTAGTGATGTAAAGTGCTCATGTGACAAGGGAGCCATGAAGGGGCCCCATGGTGTGTAATTCCCAGACCAAATTTTACTGGTTGTTGTGATGTGATGTGCGTGCCTAGCCTGACAACAGTATAGCACCTGGCTCAGGGTTGATGAGATCGAACTGCTTCTAGATGTGGTGTGGCTTTCCATGGCCAAACACTTCCTGCAGCACTCACAGGTGGACTCCATGAATTCCGGTACTTGTTACCATGCCACTTCTGACCAGGAAACCCATTTACAGCAAAGGAGTGTGAGAACAGAATAGCTCCCTTGGCAGCAGGGGCTTACTACTCATTGCCCTGGAGGATGGCTCTATCCCAGAGACTCCATGTGTCAGAAGCCTTAGCGAAGCACTGTTTTCCAGCGGGGTCCTGAGAGGGTGGAGCTCTGGGTTGAAATCCGTCACCTACATAGTGAGCAATCCCCCAATCAGGGTGTGTGCGGTCAGAATGGAAGCACAAAGGGCTCCTGTGGCTGCCGTGTCTACTCTCAGTCCATCTCTGTTGCTGTAATAGAAAACCTCAAGCTGTCATTAACAATGAATGGGGATTTTTTGTTTCATTGTTTTGAAAGTTGGGAAGTTCACTATTAAGATGCTGAGAGACTTTCTTGTGTGCCCCCACAGTAGGGTGGGGGGGGTGAGATGAAGGACGGACGGTAGAAAGAAGAGGTTCTTTCATAACAAAGCTACTCTCTTGATGTCAGCATGAATGCATTCACGGAAGTGGAGCCCGGAAGCCTTAGCCGAATTTGAAGATTCTACCCTCTGATATTCTCTTGTTGGCAATTAAATTGTGTCATGAGTTTTGAATGAGGTGCATATTTGAACTATAGCATTAGTAATCCATCTGTAACTCTAACAAAAAGCGGAAACAGTGGCCTGACAGTCAGGATGTCTCTGGACATCAGTGTGGAAGGCAGACTCAGGGGAATCCCTGGGTTGGTGTGCTGATACCTGCTGCAGAGCATACAGGGGACTGGCTGGCATCATGAAAGCAGGGACTATGAGGCTGGGCCTTGGAATGGTCTAGGGCCATTGCCTTAGCACCTCTGTAATTCACAATGAAACTGGCAGAAACCATAGCAACCAGCACAGAGAAGGCAAAGAAGAAAGGAGTGGACCACTGAAGGCTGTCACTGTGTGGGAACAAAGGCCAGGGCCACCTCAGTAAGAAATCAGATGAGTTATGGCTGCGAGTGAGGATGGGAGCAGGGAGAGGCATCAAGAAATGATGGCCTCCACCACAGAAAAGGACCAAGACATCTCCACACAGCCTGTTTCTTCTGTTGCCATCTCCTTTGCCCTCCTGTGTGGACCCCCATGATGTGATTAGACCTTGTTATTGGGCTCTACCTGGTTATGCCATGGCTATCTCCATATCTCATAGTCACTTATGAACCATATCTGCAAAGTCCCTTTTGCCACAAGAAGGTGAGTCCACAGTGCTGGAAGAGAAACCTCTGGCTTTGGTCAGACTCAGTGTGATCACCAGAGGAGGCTGGTAGTTTGAATGTAATCGGCCCCCATGAGCTCATGGGGAGTGGTACTATTGGGAGGTGTGGCTTTGTTGGAGTAAGTATGGCCTTGATTCAGGAAGTATGTTGCTGTGGGGGTGAGCTTTGAAGTTTCCTAGGCTCAAGATACTGCCCAGTGGCTGAGATCACTTCCTGCTGCCTTCTGATCAAGAAGTAGCCAGCACCATGTCTGCCTGCATGCCGCCATGCTCCCAGTCATGATGACAATGGCCTAAATCTCTGAAGCTGTAAGTCACCACCTCAATGAAATGTTTTCCTTTGTAAGAGTTGCTCTGTTCATGGCGTCTTTTCACAGCAATAGAAACGTTAACTAAGACACGGCCAATGCAGGTACACAGAATGCATGTCTTCTGGGTGACCCTCAGGACTCTGCCTCATCATTCGGGCCAGAAAGAGAACATCTGTGGACATCTTGGCCTTTGAGCAAGAGGACCTGAATTGCTCACATGTCTCACAGAGTTTCCACACTCACAAACATGGGAATTGTTGAGTGGTTAGGGGCTGAGCAGCGAGGGGCTGGGCTAAGTTTTCAGTACCCTCTGCCCCTTAGCTCCAAAGCAGCCTCTACCTGGGCTTGGTGAAACCATGCTGCCTCTTCCATTCCATCCCTGCTTTTGTGCAGGTTTCAAATGGAGCAGCAGGGCAGGGGCAGGACAGAGACATTGTATCTTTCCAGTTGTATCTTTCTCATTGCTGTTAGAGTCAGCTCAGCCGTGGCCCTCTCCATCCAGCAATGGTTGGTCTCTGTGACACATCTGGATGTAGTTTGGTTTCTTTTCTCCCCTTGTTCCTGGAACCAACCTTGGGTGTTGCCTTTAAAACAGAGCTCTGAGACCACCATTTCCTCCTCTGTTGCTGGGTCTGGCGAACTTGGGTCTCTTCCCTGATGTCCTTGATGTTAGCATAATATGAACAGTAGACCTGCCTCTTTGAGGGTCACTCTGCCAATCCTGCTCTAGTTTCTGGGTCAGTAACGTTCGGTCTCTTCTCTGGATTCTTCTACTCTGCTGCCTCCCTAAGTCACTGTCTCTAGGATGCCACAGACTTCTTATCTGCTTGCCGATGTTTCTTCAGCCCAGTTTAAAAGTGTCAGGTAGTCAGATTGGTAAATGGTGTGGTTAAAAGTCAGCCTCAACTCTGACTCCCATCCTTTGCTCCACCCCTCTGGACGATGCTGAAGGAAGCAGTCTTCTGTGTGGTATGCCCACAGCTGCAGGCAGCTGACGTGGCCAGAGTCTATCTTCACACTGTTTCTCCAAGTCAACATCAACAGCTCACTCTCCTTGACAGCAAAGGTGTCAGCGTCCCCATCACTGGGTGCTGCTGGAGGACAGCAAGCCCGTTGTCCACACTGTGAATATGGGTTATCGTGAAGGCCCTCTGGGATAATCACGTACTGCTTCCCTTACTAAAGGCGTAGGAGATGCAGCGTATGGAGAAGGGGTTTGAAAATAGTCTTTTGTGCAGTCATGACCATAGAGAAGGTTAGAACACATCAAACATGGTGTTTGGTTTCAGCTGTCCTCCTAAACATTCTAGTATTCAACCTAGGGCAGTCCACCACTGTAACAGGAATCTTAAAAGCTGTTATTAATAAAATCAAACCTGAGGCCAGTTATTGGGGTGAATGCTGGAAGACCAGAGAGACAGAACAAGCCACAGCTAACCTCACCTGGCCAACTTCTCAGGTGATCTTGTTTCCTCAGAATGGAAGCCTCTGTGTCCTCATATCCGAATGGCTCTCAGCTGAACTGTGCTGCTCAAAACCTAAAAGCTTAACCAGCCAAATGTTTCCAGTTCTTGATCTTCATGCTTTATATACCTTTCTGCTTTCTGCCTCACTCCCTGGGATTAAAGGTGAGTGTCACCATGCCTGGCTGTTTCCAGTGTGGCCATGAACTCACAGAGATCCAGAGGGATTTCTGCCTCTGGAATGCTAGGATTAAAGGCGTGTGCTACCACTGCCTATCCTAAGTATCTAGTGGCTTTTCTGTTCTCTGACCCCAGATAAGTTTATTAGGGTGCACAATATTTTGGGGAACACAATACCACCATACACCACTTCTTGCAGTACCAGACCTCCTGCTTCAGGGTCCAGCAGTAGCATTTTTAAAAGCGTAGGAAAGTAGGTCATTTCACAAGATACATTTGAATTTGGCTATCACCAGTTAATAAAGCAATAGGTTTTCTATTGATGCACAAGCTATGAAGACTTCCTTTCCATCTGATGAATGGACTAGAGGCTCCACACCCTCTGTGAAGAGCTGTCTTCAAAAAAATGTCCCTCAGAACAAAAACACACCTGTTCTACCAACACAGATCATCCCCTGGGTACAAAATCTGCACAAATGCATACATTATGGGGAGCCCACCAGAGACAACCACCCAGACACAGTTTGTAGCCAGTTGAAAGTCTTAGTACCAGCAGGCTGGGACTCAACTTAGATATTCACGATCTAAGTGTAGTCCTGAGTGTCCAGAGCATGGAGTTTTTGAAAGCAAAAACCACATTCTTGCATCTCACTTGGCAGCTGGGGGAGTGGGCAAGCAGTTTAACAGAAGCTAAGATAAGCAGTTAGCTGGAGGGAGTTCTGCGTAAGCAGGTGGTTTAACAGAAGCTAAGACAATTAGCTGGGGTATTTTGACCTCAGGTTTCTATAATAGGGTTGGGTAATTTTCCATCAAGAAAATCAAATTCTAGCTAAACCTGAAATGGCCTCAGCAAGAATCCAAGATGGAGGAATCTCTGCACCATCTTGTCGGTCACACATGAGAACCTTGCAGACTGTAGGGGGCAGAGGAGTTTAATGATTTTTTCAAGGGAATGTTTCTATTTTGAGACAGTCTCATATATCTCCTGCTGGCCTTGAACTCACAGGGTAGCTAAGGCTGGCCTTGAACTTCTCATCATCCTACCCTTACCTCCTAAATGCTGGGATTAGAGGTATGAGCCATCCTGCCTGGGTGAAAGGGATCAATTTTTAAAATCCTTGTGTGCTACCAAAGAAAATGATGAGTTTTTGCTGTGTTGAATTGGAGGGATAAAGAGAAGGATTTTTTCCAAAGATGTGTTTGGTTTCAAGATGACTGGATTATTCTGTGTCACTTTGAACAAAGCCCAAATGTAACACTCCGCAGAGATACCCTCTTAGAAATCTCCTCTCATTTCTGTGAGCTCGGCATTAGACACCGCATAGGTGACTCCATTCATCTGGGCCCTTTGCAGCTGCACTGGACTAATCTTTGCTCTGCTAAGGGGTGAGAAGCTTGATACCTGTGGAGTGGAGGCCCCAGACCTGGTCCAGGGAAAGGCTGCTGTAGTAGATGATGGTGGCTTCATGTCCTTCAAAATGGGGTGGCACGGCTAACCATGCTGCCGAATTCCCCGGATAAGCACATAGCCATGGCGCAGAGCTTCTCTTTCCGGATGGATGCCTCTGCTCCTTCATTCAACAGTTCTGTGTAGAGCTTTATTCGTTTCCTTTAGCTCTGCAACATGCTCCTAATGCAGGAAGCCAGGGTACACAGCCTGAAGCTGAAAGCTGAAACTGACAGAGATGTATGGGGAACCAAGTGCCAATCATGAGACCTGAACCTCGAAGGGAGATGTAATCACTCTGTCCCTTGTCCCTAGTCTATAAGCTAGTTAAAGTTGTGGACAGCGTATATCTAGGGCGAGAAAAACCCATCAGTGTAGTCCTGGTCTGAATTGTCATGTCTCTCGGATTCATCATTTTGCAGCAGTGATCATTTCTACCTGTTTGATTTCAGAAGTGTTAGGGCTGATACTTTATCTAAAGGGGAACTCAAGTGCCACCTCCTTACAATGCCTCAGTGTGTTTCCTTAGCTGGAAATGGAGCAGGGAGACTGATGGCTAATAACGGTAATTTGCTTATTCATTTTCATTGCGTTTTCCCCCCCTCTAGCACGTTCTTATGGCCATGTTGTCTGTTTATCTCCACTGTGTTTGAGGCAGTTGTCTTGGAAACAGAGAACACTGACACTGATAAATTGCAATTCACACCTAAAGCAATCTACATTTCTGGCAGGGTGGACATTTATAGAACATTCTTTGCCACAGGCAAAACTTTTTTCTCTAGAATTTGAAGCTTTCTTTTCCACTGTAAGAAAGGAAAATAGGAGGCGTCTGGATTCTCCCTCGATGAAGTTGTTTAGTTTCGCTTTTACGGGACCTGCCCTGTCACTTCCATGCTACGGGTGTTCCGCTGTGTTTTGCCATTTCCTTCAGCTCTGGCAGAACTCTTTTCCAGTTGGGCAGGGCTTGGGTTGAGTGAAGCAGAGCTGAGATGGCACCACCCCAGAAACCACCCGGCTTTGTGTCATATCTGACTGTTTCTCCTTTCGGTTTAGACCTTTGATCGGCCCATTCTCCCAACCTCAGAATTCTATGAGGAACGTTTTCTGAACTCTGATGGGCAAGACTGATAGACAGGAAGTAGTCTTAACTGTGCAACTCCTCTCTCTTCTTGGCTGGGCCCCCTTAGATGACCCAGTGGGACTTATGCTCTCAGCACCTTGCTGGATCCTGAGTTCATGTAATGGCACATGAGAGGTCCTCAGTCCCGGATGCTCAGCTGTCTTGTGTGATCTATACTGACTGAAGGACAGTGTCTGCCAAGTGTGCACACAGCCTCTGTCTGGGTCCACAGTGAGGGCATAGCTCCCTTGGCTGCATACACAATGCAAAGGTGAGGCTGCTTCCGTGGCCTGTTGACTGACAGCAGAGCTTTGCACAGCAACATTCCCTGACTGCAACGGGCTACATACTACCTAGCCCGTCACGACCATCACAGAGTGCCTTGTCTCATCAGCCTGCTGATTTCCTACTCACTGGTCCCTTGTTTGTCTATCTCAGCAAAGGTGCTCCCCACACTGTGTGTGGAGTCTGTGCATCTGTTTGTGTTTCACAGTTCTTGTGTGTGAATGAGTGTGTGTGTGTGAGTGCGTGTATATGTAGTCTGTGTTCACAGGCCTTGTGTATGTGTGTATGTATGTGTATAGTCTGTGTGCCTTTTGTGTCTGTGTTCACAGTCCTTGTGTGTAAGTGAGGGTGTGTGCATTCACAGTTCTTATGTGCAAGTGTGTGGAGGTATTCTATGTGTCTGTATGAGTCTGTGTTCACAGTTCTTGTGTATGAGTGTGTGTGTGTGTGTGTGGTGTGCGTATTCCATGTGCCTGTATGTGTCTGTGTTCACAGTTCTTGTGTATGTATGTGTGTGTGTGTGTGTGTGTGTGTGTGGTGTGTATTCCATGTGCCTGCTTGTGTCTGTGTTCACAGTCCTTGTGTGTAAGTGAGAGTGTGTGCTTAGCCACTGCACATGTGTGGAAGTCAGAAGGCAGCCTGTGGTGTCAGGACACCTTATTTGAGGTGGGGGTCTCTATTGTTTGCCCCTGCAGTGCCCTTGACCCTCTAGGGAATTCTTCTCTCTCCACTCACCCATCTTGACATAAGAGCGCTGGGATTTCAGACACATCCTAGCAATCCAGTTTTCATGTGGGCTCTGGGGGTTCCAACTCAGGTCTTCACGTTGGGCGATGAGTGCCTGGTTCACTGGTTCCCCAGCTCTCAAACTACAGCAAGAAAAAAAAGCTAGCTTTTTATTCTAAAAACTTAACAGGAGAGACCAAAAAACTGCAAATGTCACCCACTGAACTTGGAGAACATCACTTATGACAGACTGCCCACCCCCAGGTTGGCATTCACCTGTTCTGCCATAAGCAAATGGTGACCAGTTCTACAACCCCAAACAGGCAATAAGAAGCTAATATCCGGGCACAATGAGCAGAGCCATGGTGAGAATCACAGAATAACTGTCCACGAGCACCGGTAGCGCTCCACCCGGACTGCGCAGGCACATTTGCAAATCCATTTACAATGGCATTAGCTCACAATTCAAGGGCTTCTCCAGGTAACTGCTCAATAATGACCCAAAGAGCTGTACTACGTACGATAAGTGCTCTCCCATCCCCTGGCCTATGAAGCCATTTCCCTTCTTGTCAGCACAAAGAAATAGCATTACAACCATGTAATTTTTCCTGAACAAATCATGTGTTGAAAAGAAGCTACAGAAGAAAGCAAGAGCAGTCAGTCAGCACCGGCAGTAGATTTACAGTCTCAAGCTCATGGAGGAGAAGGTGGGTGGGGGCTTTGACTGTACCTGAGCAGACCTTTGACCTTGGTATCCCCACTGGGACAGCCCTTCTCCGAGAGGAGAGTGAGTGTCTGGAGAGTGACAGGTGCATTGAGATTTGAGGTAGACAAGGGTGGGCTGGAGACTCACCGTGGGACATCTGCCTGTGGCATCCCTAAGGACAGGGTGCGTGGTCTCTGTGTGCCCCTTATTTCCTCAATAAAGGTGACAAGGACTGCAAGTTACTACATAGCACTTAACTGGGTGGAGGTAGGAAGACAAGGGTTAGCATTTGTACTCCTTCTGGGCCTCTCTTGGCTTCTCACTAATTCAGTGGCCAGTTGATGCTGCCATGTTTTGGAGAAAGCCATCTCTATGACCACGTACATAGACTTCATGGGAGGTTCAGAGGCAGGCGGCTGTCAGGTACCTCAGAGGTCAGGCCTGTTAAATTTATAGTTGACCAGTCTTGGCGACAACTGAATCTCCCCAATCCCATTCTTCACAGGTCTAACTCGACACAGGATCTGGGCTACGATTAGCTCTCACACACACCTCGGAAAACACTATTAGCAAGGCTGGGCTTACAGTGCAGGTTCACCTGGTAGGCAGAGGTTTTTCTGTTCCTCTGCATCTAAGTAGTTGAAATTTAGCCAGGAGTGGTGGCTCACCCAGTTAGACCCAGATGGAGGCTGGGGCAGGCAGATCTGTATGAGCCTGGTCTACCGATCGAGTCCTAGGCCAGCCAGGGCTACATAGTAAGATACTGTCTCAAATAATATAATGATTATGATAATAATGATGATGATGATCCAAAAAAGTTGTCATTTAGAAATAGAGCCCTGTGGACTCACTACTCTACAGTGGTTTTAGGCCCTTGGTAAGAGGACGTAAAGCCTGACCCAGCAGTCCTCATCTCAGGAGTCATCCTGGGACTTTTGCCCCAGCAAATACCTTCTACCAGCTCCCTCTCATTGCCTCTGAGCTTTCATCTTCATGCATACTTGAAGTATAATTCAAAGTTGTTTTTAATCTTTGTGGGAAAGAGACTGGAAGCCATCTAGAGCTCATCCTTTCCATTTACAAGAATGTGCTGAGACATGGGTATTTCCCTTTTGGCTGCCAGGTGATCTGGGCATTGCCCATCCCTTTCCTCATCCTTTCCTCTTTGGGGGTCCCTTGGTGCCTGCCCTCTTCCATAATGCTTCAATGAGAGGCCGTGATGGTAGCTCCCAGCCTGTTCAAGAATGGTTCCATACATCTATGAGTAGCACCGTAGGGCTGTGGGACATGCTGTCAGGAGACAGTTTGAGTCTATGAACATGCTTGCACTGATGTGCCTTCCAGATAATATAGATGAACAGCCAGACAGTGAACAGGAAAATGGCTACTGAAGGTACAGAGGACCCCCACCTTTCTCATACTCCATGGGAGCTAAGAACCATGTGCGTCAGGGCCCAGCCAGTGGAGGTCTGCTGTCTTCACCTTCTTGGTGATTATGCACACTTTCACAGTCCTGTTAGATGCAGTACTCTTCACTAACAGGCAGCTCCCATCCTTTCTACCGAGGCCGTGAATGCTTTGCTCTCAGATGTGAGCAGGTTCCTTGTTTGTGCCCTTCACCAGCTTTAAGAACCATTTCTCACACCTGACACTTGCCTTTGCACTTCATTTCAGAAATGTCAAAATCAGCTATGTGTGCCTTGCAAACGGTGCTGGGGATCCCTTCACATTTCTGATCCTTGGTGGGGGAGGGGCAGAGGGCACCTGAACAAATGTCCTTCTTTGTCCTGAGAGGTCAGACGCACTGGAAGTCTGGGGAGCTGCAGCTGAGTGGAGCTAGAGAAGGATCTGGTGCCCGGAGGCCATGCTGACCCTCCTGATGAGCTCTCTCTCATTAAGTATTTCCCCACTGAAAGTGAAGTTTCTGAGGAGATGTCACCAAATTCTTTCCTCTTTAGTGGTGCTGGATGCTAGCTGGAGGCTCACAACAGACACTGATAAATGTAACAGTAGGTACCTAAGGGGTACTTACTGAGGACCAGGCATGCCAGTTGCAAAGCCCTCCTCACAAATGGCCTATGTGAGCTCCCATGGCAGGATGACAGCACCCCAGTCACAATGGAGAGGCTCCTTTATCTGAGAATCTGCAGGTCTGCTGATGGTCTGTTTACTCTGACCTGTAAAACTCCCCAGATTTCCAAATCAATGGGAATCAGTCAACATCTCAATTCATCACCCTTAAGTTAAATTAAAAAGGAACATTCAAAGATCAAGGCCCAGAAACTCCCAGAATCCCCACTACCTTCCTTCTGACAGGAGGAATCCAGGCTTTCAAATTGCTTCTGATATACAAATGGTCCTGTCGAACCTCAGGAGCCAGAGAGCCAGGACCTGAAGCACATAATCCTCCCAGTTTGAACAGCACCCATCCATCAGCTTGAGGAGCCCAGCCAGGAGCTGGCTGTCTGGACAGGAAGGTTCCTCCTCTTTGCTCGTGTGGGGGAGCCTTGGCCTAGACAGCCTCGTCCGTCAAGTGGTAATGTGGGTCATGGCCCTGTTGGTGTTAGGAGGGGCTTCCTCACAGGCTGGGTGGAGAGAGAGAGAGAGAGAGAGAGAGAGAGAGAGAGAGAGAGAGAGAGAGAGAGAGAGAGAACAAGTGAATGGGCAGATGAGTAAGGAGGGGGCAGAGATTTCCCAGGGTCACTGTGTACCTGTCCCTGTCTCAGACAGACCCTCTGTAGACTATCTTCTTCTCCCAAGAATATGGTCATTCCCAACATTGTCTTCTGTTCACAGCTTTACAAAAACATCTTCAAAGTGGCTGATGGGCAAGGGGAATAACAACACCAAGCTTTCATCCTCTCTGGGAGAAATCAACTCACAGATACCTAACATGGCCTGAGACAGGGACCCAGTGGACCACTCTGCCCTTACCTGGCCATTCATTTTCATTTGGCCTGGTTTCTGTTTCCCCAACCGAAAGGGCAGATTTAATTATACTGGAGCAGTGGTGGGAAACACCCTCCCAACTCCCTGGAGGCTCTTGCTGATAATGGAAAAGCTAGAGAGAGACAGTGTCTGTGGCTCCTGCATGGGAAACACGCAAGGACCCAGACCCTTAGTGAAACAGACATCAAGCCTTGTCAAGAATACATCAACTAGGAAACATTTCCCATCATTTGCTCCTCATTTGTAACAGGCTTCAGATAATGGCTTCACTGGGCTATGGATGCAATTCTTTCTATAAGCACCTACTGTGTGCTGGCTCAGATAGAGGTTAGAAAGCATAACTTGGTTAAAGCAGCATGCTTCCTGTTCTGGATCAACCACTGTTTTAGAGGAAGAGGAAGACAACTGAGCTGGAGACAGAGTCCTCAGGATAATACTGATGAATCACTCCTGGAAAACAGGTGGTCTCCAGTATAGATCAGGGAACTCTGGAGGGCTGTTGGCAGACTGTGATATATGAGGGTGGCATTTTAAGTTACTTTTCTACTGTGGTAACAAAACACCATGACCATGGCAACTTATAGAAGAAAGAGCTTATTGGGGCTCACAGTTTCATAGGGTGACTTCATGACTATCATGGCAGCAGGCAGGAAGGCATGGCCCTGGAACAGTAGCTGAGAGCTTATGTCTTATCTATGAGCATAAGACAGAGAGAGGTAACTGGAATTGTCTTAGGCTTTTGAAACCTCAAAGCCCACCCCCAGTGACACACTTCCTCCAACAAGGCCACACCTCCTAGACCTTCCTGAACAGTTCCACCAAATGGGGACCAAGAATTCAATTATATCATACATTTTATATTGGGACCTGTGGAAGCAGTTCTCCTTCAAACCATCACAGGTAGGGTCATAGGGTGGGAGAGGCCATTCCGAGGAGAGAGAATAGTATGTGCACAGGCTCTGAGGCCGTGGGCTAAAGAAGCTTCTAACTCCAGGATTCCAGTCTTCCCTGTAAGGAAAGGAAACAGGAGCCGCAGAGGTGCTGGGGTTCCCATAGTTTCATGGCAAATGCAGAGAGAGTTTAGACTTAATGCTTTCCTCATGCTGGGTCAGAGTTCATCCATCTTCCCACTCATCCATCCTTCCATCTATTTGGTTGTTTTTCTACATACCAGAGTCCCTAGGACCTCAACCTGTCAGTGAAGTGGCCCCCTGCCTGATGTGTCCCACAGGGTCATTTCTTGATCCTGTCCATGGCAGGACTGGAAGAGATGCTGGAAGCCCCTGTGGTCTTCCTCCAGGTCCCGGCAGAACTGATTGTCCTAAGCTCATGTGATTTCCAAATTCTGATGTGGCTAAACCCCCAGCCAACGAGAAGAGAGTGAGAGGAACACAGACTCTTGAGCTGTTTCTGAGCTCTTTCCTTCACCACTCGGGAGCTGCACAAGGAGGAGGCAGCATGCTCCTTTGCACAGAAAAGGAGGCCGAGGGTCTCAGAGGTAAGCATAACACGCTAAATGTAAGGGAGAACTGGCCCCACTGTGGATGTATTCTTCCTGGGGACCTCAGCTCTGCATGTGTCTGCTCAAGGGCTGGAGGAAAGAGGTTTAATTTGGTACTCTCACCCTATGAACCACAGCCCCTGGTCTTCTTTGGTGATGGCATCCTTGCAGGAAACTGAGATGTGGCTCCATGTCCTTTTAGAAGGGACTTGATCCTCTCCCATGCAGGTATCAAAGCCAGGGTGCATTGGAACCTAAAAAAGCAGCCTAGCAATATGATCTTAGTCCATACCTCTGTTTCCAAGGCTGTGTCCAGGGCTAGGACCCTTCTGAGGGTCCAGATGGTATTACAGACAGGAGAATTCCTGGTGCCTATGCATCAGGGAAAACGGGTCCAAGTGTGTTGGTAAGAATATACCCCTAAGACTAACGGTGCCCATATCCTGACCCTCTGTGAGATACTTCCCAGGTGATTCAGGGCATTGGAGGTCAGTGCACAGGTCCAGGAGTGAGTGGGGCTTTGATTTGGCTATGCTGGATAAGGACCTGGCACTCTAACCCATGGTATCTTCTACTTGGGCACACGGGACTTAGAGGACAGTGAGAGTGTGAAGATGCACATGGTTGATGCAGACAGAGTAGATTATCACTCCTGTCCATCTCAACCCTGCTTTGTCAGAGGGCTGGGCTTCGCCAGGCACTGGTATTTCTTCCCACAGGCATCATCCCATCCTGGGACAGCTCCATCTCAGGAGAGGAGGACTGGAGGAGGGAGGATGGAAGGAAGGGACCAGGTGCCAGGCAGTGAAACTCCCCAGAGAGATCCCGAGATTTCATGATGAAAATATAAGCCAGACTTGAATTTAAACATCTGTCTAAATAACAGACTAAAAATCAAGCTAAGGAAGATGCACTCCGATGATTCTCGAGCCATTATCACTAAAGTAATAACCGTACATTTTGTGCTGATGGGAAATAACAATCCCACAGCCCATGGCCAGATCAAAGCTTCATCTCTCATTGTTATCTACCTCTGGAACCCACAATTCTCTGAGCGTCAGGGTGAGCACCATCCCAGCAGCACTGCTCTACTGGACCCATGCCAAGCACTAGGCATGAGGACCTTGGGACTGGCAGTTGACACAATTGCTCCTACTTGCCCAAGGCCCAGAGCCTCCTTACAGAGTCCAGAGAGCTGAGAAGGAGACAAATGATGCAGGGCTTAGCTTTACATTGCTGTTTTTTTCATACAATTTATCAAGCATTTGGCAGGAGAGAGAGACTTTGAAACATCAAAACAGGAAATGATGGCAAAGTCGGAATTGGGCAGAGAGAAAGCAAACTGGAGCAAAGCTGAATTCTTCTAGCCTGGGGCAGCGTCTTTGGGTTTGCTGCAACAAAACACCATGACCCAAGAAGCAATTAGGGGAAGAAAGGGCTTATCTGGCTTACATTTCCACATTGTAGTCCATCACTGAAGGAAGTCAAGAAAGGAACTCAAACAGGGCAGGAACCTGGAGGCAGGAGCTGATGCAGAGGCCATGGTGGAGTGCTGCTTACTAGCTTGCTCATCATGGCTTGCTCAGCCTGCTTAGTCATAGAACACAGGACCACCAGCCCAGAGATGGCATCATCCACAATGGGCTGGGCCCACCCCCCATCAATCACTAATTAAGCAAATGCCTTATAGCTGCATCTTATGGAGGCATTTTTTTTTCAATTGAGGTTTCCTCCTTTCAGATAACTCTAGCCTGCGTCATGTTGACATAAGACTAGCCAATACAGTCAGGAAAGGCTTTCAGGGCTGAGTCTCAGAGACGTGGATTGTAACCATCCTTGAGGGATTTGTGCCCATGTTGCTGTGTGGCCTAAGCTTCAGAGCTGATGGAAGCAGAGATGACCTGCGGAAGGTTGTCCTACCCACCTTCTGCTCTTGGACTCCCATTCTGACCTGAGTTATTTTTGGCCAGGTATCAGCCACTCACTCTGATGTCAAAGCTGCCCTGCATGTGGTCTCCTCTGCCGTGATTCCGAGTGGAAGACTCTTGATTTTGGTCCCAAAACCTCTTGTTTTGACACACCCCTACAGGGGGCATAGCTAGAGCACCCTCTGCTTCTAAGGGTCCCTTATTCCTGTCCTTTCTGGGCCCGGGTGCCTGCAGATTGCTCCCACGACCTCACAGCAGCTCCCACTACAGCACTGGCCTCCTTCCCAGCAATTTTCCACTATAGTCTCTCTCTTCTCCAGGAAGGGTATGCTCCTGAGGAGAGGACCCTCACAGCCATCTTGGTCCTAACTTGAGTGCTTATTGAAGGGAAGACTGTGGGAGTGTTACTGTGGAGGGGTCTTGATCCGGTTCATTTTCTCTACCAACCAAAGAATTAAAAGGCAGATAGCAGAGGAGAGTCGTGAACACAGCAAACAGGAGCAAGACAGAATGGGCAGTTGAGGGCAGGCTTTTTACTAGGGGTGAGGAAATACATGCATGCAGCAGACACACAGAGAAAAGACCCTCTGCAAAGACAAGGGGGGTTCCACAAAGACGAGGGGGGTCCACAAGATGGGGGTGAGTGATGGTTTTTAGCAGCACTCTTACCCTGCAAGGAAAAGTCACAGAACATGACAAACCCACTAACAAGAGTTTATTAAGACAAGGAGAAAGAGATAGGTGTGATCAGGCCTGCTGAAAGGACATGTGAGGGAAGGAGGGCAATGTGGGGGGAGGGGAGCATGGGACCTGCTTTTTAAGGATCACTCGCACATGCATACACAGGCCCATGTGGCTACTCCATGCATGTGCATAGATCATGTGGTCATTTAGCACGATTATGTGACCACACAGTGCATGGGTGACGTAGGACATATGACCTAGAAATGACTAGACAGCAATGACTAAGTGTCCTGCTGGGGCATGCTTGACCATGGTGGCTGTCTGGAATTTCTATCAGTGGGGAATGGGGGTGGGAATTCAGGAAGCTGAAAAATTCAGTCTCTTCTTAGGGGCTTGTGGTTTGTTTGTTTGTTTTTGTTTTTGCCTCTGAAGTGTCTTCCTTCCCTAATTTAGGGTTGGTCAGTTTGAATAAAGACAGGATGGTTGATTGCCCCTCAACTGTCATGTAACATGTCCTGATCCAGCGTCAAATTCATCAAACTAGTCTGTCACAGGGGGATCACTGGCAGGCCTTTGGTTTAAGCTGCCAAGATTCCTTCTGTCTCAGGTCAGAGGGGGGTGAATGAAGCCAGAAGCTACCATCTTAGAAGTTGGCTACTTTTATTACCTGACCATGGCCCTTCTACCTATCTGTCCACCTATCAGAAAATCTGTCTAATTTTTAGTCCCTCAGAAAAAAAAAGAAGTGTAAGGCCAGAAAGCTGGGCACCTTCTCTGTTGCTGTGTGCTAAACAAACATTACTCTAGAGTGGCAGTTCTCAACCTGTGGGTCAGGATCCCCTTGGAGATAACCTATCAGATATTTACATTATGATTCACAACAGAAGCAAGATTATAGTCATGAAGTAGCAACAAAATAATTGTTATGGTTGGGGGTCACCATAACATGAGGAACTGTATTAACGGGTTGCAGCATTAGGAAGGTTGAGAACCATTGCTCTAGAGTAAAAAAATCTATTTAAGATAAGACTGTTGGATGTGACGGTACATGTCTTTAGTTCCAGCACTGGAAAGGTAGAAACAGGAATATCAGGAGTTCAAAGTCATCTCTGGCTATGTAGTAAGGTTGAGCCCAACATTAGTTATGTGAACCCTTATTTCAGAAAAAAAAAATAATGAAAGAAGTAGTGAATAAAACTAGGTGGTGGGGTTGGGAGAGAGAAGAGTGGCTCAGCTGTGGCTCCTTTCCTAGTGTAAATAGAAATTCCTGGGAAGAAGCTGTGTGCACGGGCTGATGGACTGATTAAAACTTCAGTGAATGGGGAGGGTTGGAATGCTGAAGTTTCAGAACCTAATTACAATTTATCTTAGGAGATCTTTAGCTTACCAAATAGCCATTCCTGGCCCACCTCTGTGTCAGACCTAACACCCTGTAAGCAGCAGATAAAGTGAACCTAACATCACAGCAAACAGATAAAAAACCTTTGCAATGTATTTACTTAAGAAAACCCCATTCTCCACCCATCAAAGGGCTAAGAATGCTGTCAGATAACATCTGAGGCCTGGCTGCCTGGCTGTAACCTGCTTCTCTGATGCACTCACTGACGTGTTTTAAAATTGCCTTGATTCATGACTTTCTTTGTTCTGCTACTATAAACTCTAAGAAACTACATCTGTTTTGAAAAGCATGGACGCAGGGTAATTTGAATCAGCTTTCCAGGGCTATGGTCACTCACTACTTTTGCTTCAGTAGAAAATTACCTCTTATTCTCTTTGAGTTGAGAGTTGTGTTTCTGTGTCAATAAATGCTAGATTGTCCTGTCTCTATCTGGTAAAGATCTGCACCTCCAGTATCTAATGGTACCTATAGGAATCCACCATAGTCACATCACCTGCTATTCTTGCTGGGCCACTGGCTACTTTCTTGTGATTCAATACACACACACACACACACACACACACACACACACACACACACACGCAAGTACGCACACACATATGGAGAGAGACAGAGAGAGAGAAAGATGGAGAGAGACAGAGAGAGGCAGAGAGAGACAGAGAGACAAAGACAGACGCTTCTCACTGGGTCTCCTAGTGGCAGATTGGTTGGAATGCTTATAGACACAGCACCCCAGGTGCAAGAAAGCCAAGTGTTCTCAGGTCTTCAGTAAACGCACTCAACTCACCATGGACTGAGTTATCTTCCTGAAGGCATCTAAGGTCAAGAGCCTCTGGGAAATGGCCTACATTTAGCACCCTCACCTGAGGAAGGGAGAGGAAGATTTATCTTGCTGACACGATTGGCAACATGCTGTGGAAGTCAGAGTACAGATTAGGTTGACTTAAAATTACCCCAAACCAATTTCAGCTAAGTCATGATAACTTGTGTGAAAACCAGAGGAGAGACTACAGGCAATAAAAAGCATTGCGGCTCCATCTAAACCTAGTTTCTACTTATGAGGATGCTGGCCCAAGATTATTACTTCTCATCCCTGATGCTGATTAAGTAAAGCATTCTTAGCATTTCAGAGTCTTCTCAAAAGCTGTTCTGTAGCTGAGGAATGGCTGTGTTTACTCAAAGTGACATTTCTGTAGCATGGTTCTTAAACCAAGGTTGTCTGATGGCACTAGAGCCAAGCAAACATTTGCATGTACCGGTTTTTGATGAGGGACCCTGGAGCAAACTAAAAACTGTGTCTCACACTTACAAAGATGCTCTTTCCTCTTCATATCTACCTTCTACTGCTAAGACTAGATGAAGTAGAGCCACCTTCCCTTTCTTCTTCTTCACATGAAGGGCCAGAAGTCCAGGTATTAAGGCTTCATGTCATTGTAGATACCGGAAGGAATTTCTGCACCCTTAGATATCCATACAGGGTGGACAGCGTTCCCTGAAGTTGGTGGGATAGTCACAGAGAAAGAATAGGTTTGGCTTTTTGCTCACTGCAAGGAAGGTTGATTCTGTCCACTGAATTGGAGCAGATGCATGGTATTGGCAGGGTGAGTTGTCCAAAGTTTCAGGAGCAGATTCTTTCTAAAAAGGCAGGAAAAGCAAGGGTCAAGTTTTATTGAGAGCAAAAGCACACACACACACACACACACACACACACACACACACACACACACATGCACAGATGTGGGGGCATGGCTCCCCAGAGTGAGGAGTTAACCCAAAGAGATATTCCAATCTGCTCATAAAGCTGAGGATGTTTTATGTTTGGGGGATGGGATGAGTTTCCTTTTTCCCTAGGAGTCGACTGTTTGAGCTGTTGCTATGTGTTAGATAATCTAGACAAAGCAAGGGATGCTGATTGAGTCCAGCCACAGTACCATGCTGCTGGGAGATTTGAGAGTACTGCTCAATAGTTCCCTCCAACAGAGACAAGTCCGTTAAGTCTCTGTCTCAGAAAGGAAGAGAGAGAGAGAGAGA